>ML780476.1:113494-156775 GCA_009831015.1 Picea engelmannii
ACCAGTCCTTTATCCAGCAAATCCTGTACCTGCCTTTTGACCTCTTCATTCTCCTAAGGCATCAACCTATATGCAGCTTTATTCGGCAAACTTGCTCCAGGTATGAGGTCTATGTGGTGACTCACACTCCTCATCGGTGGCAATGAACGAGGTAGTTCGTCCATGATGATGTCAGCGAACTCTCCCAGCAGTTCCTGAATCTCATCTGGTAGATCATCCACTCTTGTTCTAGTCAGGACAATTCTCGGTTTCCTGACCACAAAGAATTGTGGATCTTCCTTCTTCTCCATCTCATTGAGAAGTTCCTTCCTACTCATGAGAAGTATTGTATTGCTCACTTCCGGTTTCATCTCCTTGTCCTTTATCAGAAGCAATCTGTGTGTCCTTCTGTCCTTCTCCAAGGTATATGTGTTCATCCTCCCATCATGAACAACATTTCTGTCATATTGCCATGGCCTACCCAGCAATAAATGACATACATCCATGGGAATAACATCACACAGAATTTTATCATTATATCCACCTATTTTAAATTCAACCAAGCATTGTTTAGTGAAACTCACCTAATGTCCTTTCTGTAACCAAGACACTTTATATGGACTTGGGTGATTGGTCGTCTCCAGCTCCAACTTTTCCACTATCTCGGTCGAAATGAGATTGTCTGTGCTTCTGTTGTCCACAATGACCTTGCATTTCCAGTCTTTGGCTTTGCAAGCTATTCTGAACAGTCTTCTTCTTTGAGCTGTGTTCTCCACCTCCTTCTCAGGTGTTAAAAGAACTTCATGCATTCCAAGCGATCTTCCGCTGTCTGCATCCTCGTTCTCAGCATCACGCCTCTGTGCTTCAGCGATGTGAGCTTCCCCAGCGTCCTTCTTTTTCTTTGGACACTCGAATGACTTGTGCACATTCTTTCCACATGTAAAACATTTGATCACTCCTCCTCTTCCCCTACCTCGACCTCTAGTATAAGGAAGAGTGTTTGCATCAACGTAATCTCCCCGCTGATCATTTTTTTGTCTTCTCTGTTCAACCTGTGGCTGTCCTCGCTATGAGGTTCCACCTCTCTCAACCTTACCCTGAGGTTTCTTCCACTCCTCCTTGGTTTGCTGAGTTCTTTCTTGGGCAACTGCCTTGCCTCTGGGCTGACTTCTGCCTCGCCCTCGCTGACCTTGCTTGCGGCTCAGCTTCTCCTCGGCTTTCAGAGCCAATTGGTAAGTATCTTCCACCGTTCGGATGGTTAGCATGCTTAATTCATCCTGAATGTCATATCTTAAGCCATTCAGGTATCTCGCCACCTTATCATCATCGCTCTCTCGATGACCTGCTCTGATGTTCAGTCGATAGAACTCTTCAGTATATTCCTTGACTGTCATCAGTTTCTTTCTCAGGTTCTGCATTCGCCTGAACAGTGTGATTTGATAATCTCTCGGGATGAATTTCTCTTTCATCTTCGCGATCATCCTGTCCCAGCTCTTAATCTTCTGTTTAACCTTGGAACGTCTATCTGCCTGTAGCTCGTCCCACCACAATGCTGCGTGTCCCTTCAACCGGGTGACAGCATGTCTGACTTTCTTGTCCTCTTCGATCTCCTCATAATCGAAGTAGGTGTCAAGAGCTCGGATCCAATCTAGCAACTCTTCTGCATCCAGACTTCCCTCGTAGACTGGAATGTCCATTTTCACCTTCGCACCCATCCTGGCTATGGCTTTGATCAATCGAGCGGTTGATGTGTCTTCCGCTGTGACCTCTTCTTCATGTCCAGCTTCCTCTTCAACCTCGAAATCACTAAGATCCCCAGCACCAGCTCCGCGTCTTTGTGTTGTTTCCATCTCCTCAAGTCTTGCTCGGAGATCTCTCATCTGTCGTTCCATTTCTGGATTTCCCGTTGGCCTGCCTCTTCTTCGCACATCCCTATCTTCTCGATCAGGTGATTGCCTTTCTCTTCTCGGTGGCATGGTATATTTACTCCTTCTCCTTCTCTGCTATAGAAAGCAAAGAACTATTCCCGCTCGGATACCACTTGACGCAACCCTCCCCACTCCTCAAGGACGGTCGCGATCACCAGGACCTTCTCTAACCTTGGCCCGAAGAGCGTGAAAGCTCCTCTAATTCCCTCTAGGGAATTTTCTACCCACAGCAACTCCTTCCTGATCCCCCTTATCAAATCGAGAAATCAGAATTCGCTATCTCGCGAATTCTGTAGTCATGCCCTTATGCCTTGTGATTCCCCGAATCCCGACGGGGTCAATCACTGACTTTCTTCTCTTCTCTATCGAAACTCTCCATGTCGGGAAATCACTACCTGCGATGTCAACAAATTGAAACTATAATCTCCAAACCTCGATGTGCTGATTTTCCGATGCACGTGTGGACTCGACTCTTCCACCTTCTGTCCTTTTATCGGAGTTTCGGAACTCGCGGAATCGCGAGTCCTGACATCGATGAGCTCGGGACTTACCTTTTCCCGAACTCCGAAACAGCGCCACCTGTATTCCACTAATCCTCGTGGTCCCACAATGCCACATCACCTCGGGATATCGCGTATCATGAATCCAACATGCAAGTGTTCTCTGTCGTCGACAACCCCGATTCTCCAAACCCCGAGATATTGGGATTCTCTAACACGTGCCCCAACAATCAATGGTTAGGATTCTTTCGAGATATCATGACTCGTGATATCGCCACTTCCACTCCACCAACTTGGTGCTCCAACTCGCGATATGCCGATATGCGATGGCACGTGCAGATCTGACGGTCCCTGTGAACCCAGATCGATGGCACTGCTTCCCCCTGAGCTCCGAACCTTGGAGGCTCGCACTATAATCTCCACGCACCTTTTCAAGATCTAACGGACCTCGGAATCTCTCGAAATCTCTCCAGGGGATTTCAACCATCTAACCTTCCTGGCTATTTTCTGCGAAATGAATTCAAATGCTCCCTCTGCGAGAACTGGTTCAACCACTTCGCCAATCTGTGGAACTTTTCTCGAGATTTCCACAACACTCCTACAATTCTTCCTCCATGAACTGTAGGCCTATCCCTCCTGAGATTTTCCTTGCTTCACGGGTCGGTATGAAGACTTGTTGCACGCACTCCTTGCGGCAGATCTTCGAATACGACCAAGTATCGGAACTCTTCGGTTCTGCGCACTCCTGCAGCAGAAATCTTCCACTCCCTTAGCTCAGAATCGCAACCCTGAGTCTCGTCCAGCCTACACACACTTGCACGGCTCCGATACCAAATCTGCACTTCTGAGATGAGAACAAAAGTTATCCCTAAGTAAACCCTGCAGTCACACACTCCTTGCGGACAAATTCAACTGCACTCCTTGCAGGAATTCTCTGGCTCACTTAGAGAAACAATTGAAACTCATTCACTCATTCTCTCAGATTTCCAATCAACCATGAAATCACATACACAGCATATAAAAGCAAATGCATGACAGGAAACAAATACTCACGAGCAGGACATCAATACACAGAGAAATAACACATAACCATGGAATTGAATCTAAGCTTTCTTCTATTAATTCAATCTCTGTACATGGGTGTTCTTCAGACAATTCTCTGCTCTGCTCTTCTCTTCTTGCTCCTGAATACTAATGTTACAATGTACAAAGGGAGGGTGTCTATATCTGTTTTCCCTCTCGATCTAAAACTGTCTAATCTAGACTTAACTATTCTATCTACCTGCATTAAATTTATTAAATGCCTCCCTATCTACTAAGGACGAGAGCTTAAAGGCTCAAGGTCCCCTTTACAATACAAGTGCGCTTCTTTATGAATGACTTCATAAAAGGGCGGCGCAACAATTTTCAAGTATTTCAAAATGCGTGCTGGCGGTGTCCAGCTGTTTCCTCTAAATGTGCTGACTCGCTTGATGAGTGAGCGATGCTCCTGCATCATTTCTCAACATAAACTTTCTCAAACTACGAGTGTTTTTTCCCTAATACCACTATTGGTGAATTAAAGATACACAATTACAACATGAAAAAAAGATATGAGGAGAATATATCATGTATTGATGGAGTCATTGATATGATATGGTTACATCCTTTTATTTGTAAATATGGTAGTTCTGCCTATTCACTTCTAACTGCTAATAATATCGCTTAAGTTAAAGTTTAACCTAATTGGTGACTTAGCACACATTACCTTTATTGCTTATCACTTTATTATATTATGACTATGCAATATATTGATGAGTGTCAATTATTCTAACACACCATTATAACTTTTTACGATAGAAAAAAAGTAAACTAAATCATGGTACTATAGTGGTGAACTAGTGATCTAATCCTAAGTCACCTGACACGAGACACGGAGGACACAGGAATACGAGTATTTGATATGGACATGACAACCCTCGAAATCAGGACGTATCCGATATGGACATGACAACCCTCGAAATCAGGACATGGGGGACACGTTATATATATATATATATATAAGTTAAAAATTACTAAAATAGATAAAATATTGATATATCATAGTAGATATTGATCAATGATACATCATGAACTCAAAAAACGATACATCATACAAATCAACTGATGGCTGAAATGATGAAACTCGACTTCCTCCACGGGCATATAAATTAAAGAAACAACTAAAAGACAAGAAAAAAACCCTTTTTAACCTATCATAGCCTGCTTTATGAAGGACATGTGTCATAAAATAATGACACATCCTTAGAATGGTGTCCGACAAGGTCTTATGATGTGTCCTTACCTCATGACATGGGTTGAAGTGGTGTCCGGCATGTACCGTAGTGTATCATTTTAATGACACCGCGAATATGGACTCTTGGCCCATAAGGGACGTGTCAGGTGACTTAGATCTAATCTAGTTTAGCATGTATGATAAAACATATTTGGTCTAGTTGTTGTGGATAATAATTAACAATCAATGATAATCAATTCGAATTTTAACAAGCCAAAACTTTCAAACACAAAGATATTGTTACAAACACAACAATACAAAGGCACAATAAACCACTTGACTTGTAGGCCAGCTCACAAATAATATGCCCTAGGAGCTTAGACTTGCTCCATTACTAATCAAGTATAAAATGTAGCAAATATAATTGTTAACCTATTTACAAGAAAAACAACTTCTAACCAACCCCAAGTGGTAGCTCAAACAATTGTCACCAATGTTGTTGGGCATTTGGCTAGTTTTGTGACAACAAGTGCCTAAATCAAATCCCCCTATGTGAGGTGCACTAGTCTATGCCGAAATTTTTACTACAGATGCCATCCATGAATTTGGGGAAGTATCCATTGGGTTTCCGCACAGGGTTTTCCTCGGAACAAAAAAATTTCCAAACATTTCTACAAGTACAAGTATGGTGGTGATTCACTCCATTCCTTTCTATTCCTTCACGAATCTTAGAATAAGGGGTAGCTTGTGGTGCCAATCAAAGAAAATAAACATTTTGATTTCCAAGAGATGTTAATATAACTTATAGATGCAAGAATACATGTATTATAAGGGAGCTACCTAACATGCACATCTGCAATTTCAAATTTTGAAGTATATTAGGCTTTGTCCAATGATTTGGAAACCAACTACAACTAAGTCCAAGGTTATCACTTCCAAATCAGATGTTTTGGATCCCAACCATTCACATTTTATTATAAATCTAAGACACAACCAACCTCACTAAAAGAAAAAATGATGTGTAGTGTCTAATCTTACCTTATGCCTTATCAATGTATCATTTTATCATGCATAAAAGAAAGTCTGGTGATTATAGTTGTATGTGATGATAACTTGGATAAGTAAGAGAGGTGATGGGGATTTCATATCCAAGTTGGCTTCTCAAGGAAACAACTTTCCATCATTAAAGACAAAGAATAAAACTTAGATGTCAAATGACAACTAGAACTTTTGCATGGTTACTCTTTCCACTAATGTTGATAGGATGTAATGAGAGATTGCGAGTTTATTTAGATTGAATGGGAAATACTCGTTTCTTAGTATTTCATCTAATGCTTTGCAAAAAATCCTTGGTGAAAGCTTGGCATGTGGATCAAGAATCAGTATGTGCATAAGATTACAAAGTGTGAACGACTCACATCTTTGGAAGATTAACATAAAATAGATGCACGTGCAAACGAATGGGCATTTGAATCCTTTAATGTATCTGAAGAGACAATTTCCTTCATTATATGTAAAGTTGGAAATTTTAATAAATTAAATTGCCTTGTAGGATATAGGAATACCTAGTAATTCCATCTCTAGACTGGGGATCATTTCCTCACATGTGGGACCTGGGTATACTTAACTTTGTTGATTGACCTATTGCTCATAAGGAGAGTTGTTGAAGGCATATATTTTGCAGAGAGCATAGCACTACTTCTAATTTTTTAGTTTTTGAGCCAATTATAGAAGGTGTTATGATTGCACACTAAAGAGGTCATCCAAGTGAAGTTGTTGGTTGGTTGGTTGAGTCAGTTGACTTACCCGACTGTTCTAACTAACTATCTTCTTAAAACAATTACACAATTATTTCAAAAAAAAAAAACTCTAACTTAGATTTACATATTTAAAATATATGTGGCCTCAAAGCCTTCTTTGTCCTAAAAAGGTGAGGAAAAATAAATCCTCGTGGATTATACATTTTAATATGGTGCCATTAAATACCTTGTATGAAATTATTGCCCTTTCCTCTACATTTCTAGGCCATGGTTTCTAACATAGGGAGGGTTTTCCTAGGGGGTAATACTAAGTCCTATCATTTCATTTCTAGACAGGTGAGGACAAGGACTTTGTTTGACTTGGGTTGACTTCTCTAAACTGATGATTCAAGAAAAGTAAGAGAATAAAATGCTCAATGAATGCTTGAAAGGAAAACACTTTATTAAACACAACACACCAATGCACCATTACTCATAATTAGGGATGAAGCAATATACAATGTTCAAGGTTAAACTTTCTAAGTAAAAAGTACATATACATTCACAAGATAGTCGTCATTTAGAAAATTTCATATGTGCAAGAAGTGAAGCATGAACAAGTACTTATGAAACTTTTAAGCATGAAATTGGGTCATTATGATAGCAATGAAATAAATCATCATTGTAACAAGTTCATAACCAATATAAGTTTGGATCCATTCAATAAGTATATGCCATGAAACACATGAAGTGTCACTATTGTAAAGAGAGAATAAGACAATGATCTCAATGTAATAATTTTAGAATAAATACAATGCTACCAGATTAGAAAATTTCATTATTATATGTTGAGGAGGAAAAATTATATCATTAACCAAACTTATCATTTATTCATCAACACTCAGAAATTAAATGGTTTCTCATCATACAATATAGATCAATTCTTTGGAACCATGATCGTCACATGAATCGACCCTCTCAACTAGCAAACAATATAAATGTTGCATTGTTTGGGTAGATTGTTTGGGGGGGTTAGGGTAGGAATGTATCATGGTCAACCAACCAAGACAAAACACATGAAAACACCACAACAAAACATGGTTAACAAACCTTCATACAATATTGAAAGGAGGCAACGATTGGACTAATTACAAGTTCCTTTGGAATTCATTAACATATTTTGGCTTTTTGGGGATGTGGAAAACAAGGTGTCATAAAAACATTGCAAGACATCAACACTTTAATAACCATTGACAATGGAATACTTCTGCAGTTTTATGACAGTCTTGGATAGAGTTTTGGATAACACATAGGAGGTAATGTCAAGGCTTTAACTAGAAGGATATATCCATCATACTTTTGTGTGATACCTCATCTAATAAAATAATTAAATGAGCCAAAATAATGTTGGATATAAAAAGAGATATATGTGTTAATAGGGAGGCTTACTTGTAAGTGAAACTCAGACTAGGTTATAATAGGGTAACCCCCTTTCATTATACCTAATAAGGGCTATCAGACTATACATTAGTTTAAGGAACCATATATATAATTTCAGTAACTAAGGAAGGTTAGGATGTCTATAAGGAAGGTATGTGAGTTAATGTTTTTGAGATTATTTCATGGTAAGGTTTTGGTGATAACCTATTAGAAGATAAGGTACATTAGGGTACTTCTCCTTTACCTTGAATTTCCTAGTAGGTGAGTAGGGGAAGCCAAGTGATATGCCTTTTTAGAATCCCATAGTCAAGTTAATGATTTACCTGAATAAGGATTTGTGAGATATTTAAAGGTGAGATATGAATTTATGATGTTAAAATTTTATGATGTTCATGTACATATCATGAAATCAAACCTAATTCATGTTATTTTTAAGGTTGTTTAGTTGAATCAATTAAATTGTGATTTAGAAATGAATGAGTCGAAACCTACCATAACTAAGACACGTGGAACCCTTAATTCATTGTGGTATAAATTTTCCTTGTAAATCCTTGAAGCAATACATCCTAGGATTTTGATCCCCCTCACCAAATATTGCATGGTTATGATAAATCAAAATGAAAATTGAACTTTTCTAATGTACCATAACCACCTAAGAGTTCCAAACATTCAAAATATTGTATTTAATTTAATTATTATTGTATTTAATAACCACCTAAGGGGCATTGCCATCATGATCATCTTAAGTATCATTGTCATTATATGACTATAACCTAGTTCATGTATAAATGAAGTCCTTTAGTATTAGTAAACCCACCCTTAAATGTTTCTAATGACAATGATAAAAGAACCACTAAGACATCATCAATATACTAGCAAACACCAAAACCTACTTAGCATAACCTACACTTTGATGGTGCTCCATAGGGATCGATAATAAATGATGGTATCATCCAAGACAACCAAAGGCACTTGGCATTGGCATATTTTGGTTGCATGTGCAATAAAAAGTTATAACGAGGTGAGGCTAAGTTCAAATCCTATTGCAGTATTTAAAATTAGCAAGGGATCATCTATAAATACAATATGTTATAAAATCACTTGATTGTTAAGTGTTTATGGGGCTAATAATGTTTTCTCTTTATGTTATTATTTATCTAATGACTTAAGTAAGTGGGCCAATTGGGTCTGAATTCATACTCCTTCTCATCCAAATGGGTCCCAAGTCTCTATTGTTATAGGGTCTAGTCTATTGTTATCTTTGTAGGTGGATGTGGGTAAAGTATTGTAATATGGAGTTGTGATATAATAACATATTTGATGTGTTACGGTGTGTGTGTGTGTGTGTGTGTTTGTGTAATAGCGTATATATTTTATTACATATATGTGTAATAAAACATACATATATATTATACTACACATATATGTAATAACATATTTTACAAAAAACACGAGTTGTAAGTTTGGTGAAGCTCATTGTGAGAGGCATTGAAAAACAAAGCCTTCTCCATTCTATTTGGAGTTTCAAGGATTATTGTGGATCCCTAATAGGGCTTGTCTCTGGATGCTTTCATGGATTTCCATTATATTCAACTGTCAAATCCATTGTGTTGGCTCAATGACTTCAATGTACTATCCCATCTATTTCTTTGTTGATGGAAGTGTCATTTTCTGCGAAAGGTGGTGTGGTAAATAATTTGTTTGTTGGGTCCACCAAATTTGTATTTCAATATGTAGGACACTTTCATGAACTAATTATCAATATTTCAATATGTAGAGGATCTCTCATAGACACAGTGCTCCCTTGCACATCAATGAAGTTTTTTTAAAGGGACAAATTAGTTGACATATGGTCAAAACTCTCTCATTGTTTCCATTATTGTGCCCTCTAATCGTCAAAGTGAATATTTGAATTTATGTCAGCATTAGAAAAATGAGTGTTTATATCATGAACCTCTATATGGATTAACATGACCATGAGAAGAATAAAGTATGAAAATATGAAGAAAGTCTTGAAGCCTTGAATAACCCTCCACATATTGTAGACATGAAGATTGAGATGATGCACATGTGTGAACGAGTAAATGTTTGACATCGCCATTTCCAACCCCTCATGTTTAATCCTTAATGTTGTTGAAGAAACAAAACAATTTTCATGGAACTAAAAACATTAAATTGTTGCCAAAATTGTGCCCTCTAATCGACAAAGTGAAGATTGGAATTTATGTCAACATTATAACAATGAGTGTTTATATCATGGACCTCTATATGGATTAACATGACCGTGAGAGGATTAAAGTTGGAAAATATGAAGTAAGTCTTGAAACCTTGAATAACCCTCCACATATAAATTGACAATGGCAATGTGATTTTGTTTCTTTGTCATGTGATACACAATGAAAAGAAGGGTAATTCTCTGAAAAAATATTATAAAATGATTGACATGGCCATTTCCAACCCCTCATGTTTAATCCTTAAAACTTATTATTGCATCTTCCCAAAAAATTATTTTTGCATGTTGCACCAAGTTTAAAGTTTGCACATTGCTTGGAAAAATATGCTTGCCACATGTCACATGTCACAAGACTTTCAAAGTTGCATATATCATGTCACAAGAATTTGGAAGTTGCATATTGCATATTCAAGTTCTATTTGTTTCCTAGACTCCATAGCCCAAGCACAAGGCACTAGGTCTTGCTTGCATTCTAAAGTATTGAATCAAGGAGTATTGAATCAATATATACCAAGTCTTATAAGAGAAGTTGAGATTATCATTAAGTGTATAACAAAATTACATTCACGGATATATACAAGCCATAGAAATAGCCTTGTGTATATTATCAGATGAAAAAGTACCTATAATGTCAATGCATCATATGCATCATTACATGTTTAACTATATAATGTACATCTAATTGTCTTATAAAATTATTACATGACATCATGAATTTCTTTTAGTCTTCTTTTGTGCTTTCTAGGTCTTAAGTAATTCATCCATCTCCATGTCTTCGTTTACTGGGTTCTCTTCAACAACTAATGTTGTTTCAATCCTTTCACGTTGAGTACGTCCAGTCTCGTACCCACGACGTGGATGCTACTGTGAGGAGCCATCACCTACAAAAATAAAAAATATTAAATTTATATGTCTAATTTTTAAATATCATTGAAGTGGTTCATTAATATTAAAAAAAAACTTTGCAATGTAATTATTTACCTGGTCCTCTAGTCGACACCATTGGAATGGTTGATGGCATGTTCACCTGATCTTCAGGTCAAGGAGGATCAACTATGACATTCTCTGCCATTGAAACGTCAAAATTTATAAGTACAAAATTATTAAGTATATTATTAATATATAGACATTTTACCATCATGGGCCTCAGTCACAGGTACATCTTGGGGCTGCACCTCACTAGGATGGGGCTGCTAGGGAGAACCATGATCTTCTGGCTACGTTGCACTATCAACACTCTGTTGTCCAGTACTAATGGTTTCGTTGATAGTGTTGCTCCCCTGATTAAAATAAAGTAAGACATTAAATTATAGACGATATCAAACGTTTACGTAATATATAAGTAATGAAAGGTTAATGTGGGCTAATTTTTATTTACCTTATCCCGCAAATTGGATCTTGGGGTCTACCCCATGTTTTTCCTACGATAAACCACAGATTTATAACCGTACTCGTAACCAAGTTGGGGGTCTTCCTCCGTGGTTTCAGTTATGAATTCGTTGCCTTGCATTGCATAAGGATGTGGTTTTTTAATGTTTTTGGCTGCAATTACCTTAAAGTTATAAGGTGATACAAATAATATTCTTAAGATGTTGGGTACTTACGATTCATGACTATAACCTTGAGTAGCCGCCTTAGCCTAGCTTGTGTTGGCCATGTTTGGCAATCCTTGCTTTGGTTTCCTTCAAAGTGTTAGACAACCTATCATTAAAAATTTCAAGTATGTTATATATAACCACACTTTTATTTAGATCTAAAGAAAAATAAAGCTAGTATTGAATTCAAAAAATTGTAATTTACCTTGGTGTAGCAGTTATTTGTTCTCCTGATTTTTTCAAAATCTTCTCTTTTGCATCATCAATGATCGTCTTCCACTCCCTCTCTGGAATTGAGGGAGGACGCTCATACCTAGGATTTCCTGCCAAGCTTCGTCTATAAACTTCCCACGTAAATTTAAATATTCACCTGCTGCAGAGGTGAATTCTTTTTTATTGAATGTGTCTACTCCAAAGAGGCCTTCAAGATAATTCATAAGTTCCTTGGTGAGTTTGGAATTCTGGAAATTCCACCTCATGCATAAGGTTTCCCCAAAAATCAACAAGGTCTTGCTCTCGAGGTGCCTATAAAAAAGGTCGTTTCCTACAAACAAAAAGATATGATCAGTAATTTAAAATTAATAATCAAGATGATTTCTATATGAGGACAACATTAAACGATTAAAATATGAATTAAAACTACCTGGGAGTCTTGATTGTTTTAATGGAAGTCCATTATCGTCGACCAAAAATGTGCACGGAAGGGTCTCTCTGCTTGTCACGCATATAGCTCCAGGAAATGCAACCAGCTTAACCAAATCACTATGATCCTCATCTATGCCACCATCTCTAGACTCTAATCGAGGTGTGGATGTCTAGAAGTGCATGTCATGGCTCCTATCTAAATTAGGCGTGGAAGATGGAGAAGTAAATAGTGCTCTAGAAGCTATATGATCACCCACATTGGGAATCTGTAGCATCTCTGTAGCGCCACTACTACCAACACCTGGCTGAACAAGCTCCAAAAATGACTTTATAAAAAAGAAAATGTTTTTTCATGAGATAATGTAAAAGTTAAAGAACAAAGTATCATAATTGAACATATGAGTACATTAAAAAAAAACACTTTAAATTATGGTTATTACCTTATATGTGTTAAGTTGTGACATAAGGATTTTGATCTTTCCTTTGACGTCGGGAGTTTGATCTAGACGATCTAAGAAGCTAGCAAGTTCCTTATTAGCTTTAATGATCTTTTTTTTATTAAGACCGCTCCTCATCGACGGAATCATAATCAACATGGCTTGCAGACTACATATAATTTCAACAAAAACAATGTTATTTCAATAAAATTATATAAGAAAATAATAAAAACAACTTAAAATGAAAGTGGAAATTGATAATTATTTACATGTTCTGCAGCTGGCCCTTTTCCATGATCATCCTACCACATTATAATATAATTATAACCCCCAAATATTTAAAAAATTGTTAATGATAACAAAAAAACAATGTTAAAGATAATATTTACAACAATGTTAAAGATAATAAAAAAATATAATGCAATAAGTAGAGGTTTCTTAACACTAGTATATATTGTAAAAATTCTGACATTCTATTTGCATCGTTATGGACAAAATTGTCCATATTGTCGCAAAATAGAGGAAATTAAAAAAAAAAAAAAAATCATCTTGCCCAATAACGTCTCTCTTGCCATGTTCACGTCTCTCTTGCCACGTTGACATCTCTCTTTCCACGTTGTCATTGCTCTTGCCACGTTTTCCACCTAGTCATCTCTCTTGCCACATTTATGACATAGACGTCTCTCTTGCCATGTTTGTGAAGATTGTTGTCGCAATTACAATGTTGTGGAAACTAGGTTTTCCCCCTCCAATGGTCACCTTAGTATGTTGACCAAGTAAAAATAGTAATGGTCACTTAGGTTTTTATAACATTGGAATTGCGACGTGATAAAATCTATAAATATGTTGCATTTGACGGATGTTGCGACAAGTTTGCTATAATAACGATGCTTCAAAAAGGGTTTGCGGGTCTTCTCGGTGAACAAAAAACAGGTATTTGTTTCAGTATAAGTTTGTGGGGAAGAATTTTAGAAAACATTAGAGCTGGGAAAAGAATTTAATAGGGTGAAAAGGGTGACGGTAAATGTTATTGAGTGAGTCTGTCCACTTCCAATATTTTCTCCCTTAGAGCCCCATAATACATCTCGCCAATCCCCAACAGGTAGTCCCTATCCGTCAACAACTGCTGGTAGTCGGACCTCATCATAGACACTCTCTCTCTAAGAGTATGAAAGTCATCCATGGAAAATCCCCCATCTGAACTACCATGTGCCACTGATGCCCTCCATCAGTAATCTGCCACCAATACATGTCTAATCAATCATAAATATAGAAATGGATATACCTCCACTAGATGCATGATGAATAACACAAGTGATAACTCAAATATCTCAGATCTAATATTATTCATAAATAATAAGACCTTGATCCAATGGATCTGTAGATCTTATACAATATATCTAAGGAGAGAAGCTACAAGCCTCCAAAGGCCACCTGGATACAATACATGAATAATGAGATGAGATATGGGTCGTATGAAGTGCCAAACCCCCCAACTGGATAGGTCACGCTCTGCTGGAAGATTGGATACCCTCAACAATTCGGCCCTGATGCCAAAGATCTCCAAATACTCCAAAGAATATGCCAAACTATAGATCGGGTCAACGTTGAACCCCTAGTGAAGTCTCAGGATGAAAAATGAAGTTCTAACCCACCAAATGCACAAAAGTAAACAGTGCATAATAGAGGATAACCTTTTAGTGTTTTGCAGTGACTCATGAAAATAGCAGTGGATAGAAAATTGGAGTGTAAATGGATAGCCTCCCAATCTAAAGTTCTGTTTTCTTTTGGCAGAAAGCTCTAACACCTAGTCAATAAGGTATGGAAACCAATATAAGTTTGGCACCTGAACAAAAGGGAATGAAACCTATAGAATTATGACACCCAACTAGTAGAAAGAATCACTTTAATACCACTAGTGATGTATCTAGCTACACTCACAAGGAGCCATCATTAAACTATAATATAAGAGACAAACACAATGTAATAAATTTAAATACAACAATAACAATAACAAAGGGACATAACCTAAGAGACACAAACATTCCTAACCAATCAATGCAAATAAGTATACAATCAAAAGGATCATTGTATCAATCATATCTCATTCTTCATTATCAATTCTATATTATTGTTAACTTCCTAACCCTGGCACCTAGGTAAATTGTTTACTAGTGATTTCCTTGCTATAAATTAGATTAGCAACTCACAAAACAAAATACACCACTGGAATAATTAATTAAAATAAATAGAGGAAGAAAAGAAACCAATTCTTAACACACAAATATGTTTTCCCTTCAAATCAGCTTATCATTAGAATAATATCAAATCTTACAAAGGCTCCCTTATAGGGAAAATGACCAATAGAGAAATACAGAAAACTATAGACAACACCTGCAAACCCTAGAAACTCCTCGGTTGTATGGTCGAGTACATCCACTTTTCTAGACATGTACGCACTTGTCCTCACTGTCACCCTCGTAATGGATTTCGACCACCCTACAAATGACCCAAGTCCAATCTTCAGGCAGACCCAACAACCAACTCATTTCCCGCACCACCTTTCGCACGAATGGAAAACCTCCACCGTCAACAAACTAAAACACAATACATCACATTGGCTTCATGGAGCCAACAATACAACAGAACTTGACAAACGAAAACCGTAAGAAATCTCATCATCCACAAAGGATCTCAATGACTCAAATCCAACCTATATATACTAGATCACGCAACCATCTGAAGAGCCCACAACACAACTCATGAGTTACCAATAATTTTCCCAAGGAATACAAATGCAAAGCCCTGGAAGGGAGCCACAATGATCGCCCAAAATCCACAACAAGTGGAGAAGAGTGCTCTTTCAAAGTGCCTCCCAAAATTATTTTTCACTACACTTACCACCCATGTGCTACCGAGCGACATGATAACAAGCCAAGAGCCGACCAACCTTGCAAATGGCCCTAGGCCAATCTTCGAGTGGACCCGATAGGTAGCTCCTTTTTATCACCACATCACCCATGGTCCTCATTTTCTCCTCCATGTTTCCTTGGTCCTCCTAGGGATAAACCCTAATACACTTGGATTGTGATAAAAAAGACTAGGAAACATGTGGAAACACATGGATTATGATTCATTTAAAAAAATGAATATATACAGGAAATTATATATAAAGTTATTGTAGTTTCATAGGGAAAACATGGAATGATATATTAATGAGGGAAGAGAGTAGCATACATCCATGCTATAATGGCAAGTGAACTATGAATACATGAATTAGATGATAATTATGGTAGAGTTTTAAAGTTTTCATGTTTTAGGAGGTAGTGTGATATATCTAGGGAGGTTACAACCAATCCCCATTTTTCCTCAACCAATACATTTGACCAAAAATTGATGTCCAAGCATGAATCTACCTAAAAATCACTATAATTGACTCATTTACACCCTATTACATCATTAACAAATCAAAAAGTAACATTTTACTTCATAGATGTTGAATTTGGCAAAATATTGCTGAAAAAACCAATTCCAGGACAAAGCGTAGTGAAACTGATAGAAAGCGTAGTGTGCTAGGCAAAATGGATTTTTGGAGGCCTTCCCAAGGTCCAAATATAGATCTAAAAAGTGTTCTAGAAATATGGGGATGTCTACGAATTGATGAAATGCTTAAGAAACAAAATTGACATGATCTATCCCTTCAAACTCATCTTCTCCCAAAAGTACTCAGAAAGTGTAGCGTGTTGCTCCAAAATATGGCAGAAAGGTCAATTTCAAGTGGTGTTTTGCTCTTCATGCATGCTATATTTGACCAAAATTTGCCTCCAAATAGTCCAAAGTGATGTACAAGTCATGAGGAGTCTGAAAATACAAACCATTTGTTATTTTGAATCCTCCATCAAAGATCTACTGCTTGTAATGACAACATTGTTCCTTACTGGATTCGTAATGGCTTTGTAACAGTTGGTGCTGAGAATATGTCTGAATATTTAGGAAAATATGTCACACTTCACTTTGAAGGACTGTGAAGAATGTCTTTGGTTTTCAAAATCAAGTTGAGGAATTCCTATAAGACCCAGAGACACTAGAAAATGTTGTAAATCTTGCAGAAAGGTCTCTATAATGAGTTTCCATCTTATTTAAATGCAAAGGATTATGTAATGGAAATGACAACAATGATTTGCAGTTTAAGATAGGTATAGGCATAAATACCCCTCAGTTGATGCAGGTATATTAAGCTTCAGGAGATGTTGAGCATGCATTAGTAAACATTGTGGAATGATACTTTTATTTTGAAGTAAGATGTAATGAAGAGGGCTATTTAAGAAAGTCGTTGAATTTTTGTTGGGAGTTATGTTTATATGTTGTATAAGTTTGAATATAACAGTGACCAAACTAGGATCCATCCCTTTTCTTTGAATTTTACAAGGAGTTTCAGGGCATCCCTAACATGCCAATTTTGGGCTTAACTAACAATGGTTTCCTTTCACAACACTATGATTACATAATAAATACTACCCAAATTAACCTGGAAAAACATTTTTTCCCACTTGTTCTTTAGCTAAAGTTGAGGGTCCATTTGAAATGGTCAAATCTATCCAAATATCACAATTCCCATCATTCTTATTTCTTGCACAAAAATCCCAAAGCAAGTGAAGGCCAACAAGCCTCTACCAAACCCATTGAATCACCCTTGAGTCAATTATGTTGCTTCGATGTTAATTGATATTCTAATTCCCCTTGAAATGAAGAGGCCAATTCTTGAATAAAGGTAAGAGCATGAGCCACAAATTTCTTGAATACATCTAACTACATGGTCCACTTAACACAATTGAAACACCAACAATGAAATATTGATCTTTCTCTTAATCTAGTTCTACTAGTTGCGTCTACATTATTTCTTCCCATTCTGTATCTACAAATGCTTCCAACTACTAAAAATCTAAGTGTCTTGGGTAGCTTGGTCTAAACTCTTAGAGAGAATTTCTATCTACTAAGGTTGCATCATGTAGCATGGTGATTTTATCATCCACAACCTAAATATCCTAAAACTTATGTCTCTTCTCCAAAGGATTACTGAGTGCTCGAGCCTCATTGTTTGGCATTGCTTTGAAAATGCCAATATTTAAATGGTTATGTTGTTGCATGTGATCTTGAGGCTTAGATATGTTTTGAGTAGATTTTAGAAGGAAATTGTGGCACCTATAGAGTGTTACTTGTGTTTATTGTGCAATGTTGGTTAAGATTGGATTTTTGGTGTATTCCTTGATAATATTTGAATTTGTTCATGAGTTGACTTTAGAACTTATGTCTTTCCTAATATGATTTTAGGTAGCAAGAGTGATACATATTTGTACATCTTGAGTATTGAAGAAAAGCGGTATATTGAATCGAATGTGTTGGATGGTTGTGGAAACCATATAAATGAATGTATGGAGGATGTAGTTGTCTTATGAATGAGATTTCCATATTTTCATGTGAGTTATGGAAGTAACTCTTTAGATATGTATATGTTGAAGAATTGGTGTTGATGAATATCACATACATAGTTATATTTTGTAATACGGTTTGGTTTTGTAATTGGAATTTAATGTGGGCATACCCAAGGCATTCTAAGAGAACATGTTTTTTAATCATCCACCTTCTTAGTATCACAAATATGATAAATTATCTTATCCCACGAAATTTTAGAAATTGTCCAATTCCCTATTTCACTATGGAACTCATGAAAGTTTCTCCTTATTAAACAAAATTTTATGAAGTAATTTTTAAATGTATGATATATTTGTTTAAGTGGTATATAACACTGACTTAAAAACTTCGGGGTTTTTTTTTCAATAGTTTGATGAGGACATCAAGATAGGATTATGATTTTAAATATTAGGAATTTGATCTTAAAATTCTACTATGAGTATCCATTGGTTGAGTGATGATGGACCTTTGGTGCTAGTTGAATGATTTTTTCTGGTTGAAGCTTTGATTATATGTTTCCTAGGATTGATGTGAGATATAAAGGGTGTTAAAAATTGGTATACCTTATGTATTTTTTGTGTGAAATCAAAACTTGAAAATGACTTGTTCATTAATTGTCCACAATGTTTGACAACGAGAGGCAACAGGTGTGGGAGGATAGTCTGTGATCACGAAGGGAATATTATTGTCCACTATGCTTGGGGGTTAGGGAACACTTCAAACAATACCTCTGTGGCATATGCTTTGTGTCAAGGTAATACCATAGAGGGAGTAATACCACAAAATTGGATCAGATTAAACCATAAATCATGATTTATGCCCAATGTGAGGGCGAATTCGCTACTAGAAATTTTCGTATTTCTAGAAATGGGGCAAATGGAAGCTTGGAGCTCCAAAATGCAGGAGTGGAATACATTTTTTTTCTTCTCTCCCTCATAAAACCCCGGGCTAACCCTCTATACTATTTTTTTTTAAATAAATTAGGGACGAAAAATAAAAGTTTTAAAAAACCACTCCAATATAAAAAAATCGCCCAATAAAAATTTGGAACCCCTTTAATTTCACCCCTGAGAAAAATTTCTCCCCTAAAATCACCCATGAAGGCAAACTAACAATTTTGGATTTAAAACTAGAAAAAATATTACTTTCTTAATGAAATTTTCAATATGAGATGCATATATTGCACAATCCAAGTGTAGTAGGATTTTTTGGGGTTGTTGAATCTCATTATTGAATTAACATCAAATATCAAGAAAAAATGAATCACCAATGCAAATTGGAGAAGGTGAAAAACATTGACCAAGAGGGAAATGCAAATTCTTAGATACAATTTGTGAGTGAAAACGAGGTGGGACTCACGCCCATTCAAGGTTTTATGCTCACACCCAAATAAACTACTTTCAAGGAGACTCACAGCCTTTAAAGGAGACTCACACCCAAGGAGATATCTTGTAGAGGGCACAGGGAGATATTTCACTAGCTGTAAGGTTAGATAGATCTCGTGGAGGGAACTGAGAGAGAGAGCTCGTGGAGGGAATTGACCAAGAGAGAGAGCTCGCGAAGAGAATGGTAAGTTGTTGAAAATACTTCTTTGTATTCTGCTCGGAATGGTTACTTGAAAAACCTTCCCACACTTTGGCTCTGAACCCTCGAATTGATTTTGGAATCAACCAAACCCTTACCATAACTCGACTCAGACCCTCATCTCGATTTCTTTGAACCTAACTTAGTAAATTTCTTCCACAACTTGGGCTGAAACCTCGATTTTATCTACATAGAAAATCCTTCCACAACTCGGACTAGAAACCTCGGCCCTGGTTTTCTTCGAACCTGAACTTAATAACTCTTTCCACAGCTCAGTTCAGAACCTTGGGTTTGATCACTTCGAATATCTTCCATAACTTGGGCTCGAGGCATCGACTTTCTTTCTTCGGATCTCTTCCAGAACTAGGCCCAAAATCTTGGCTTGCTCTGAGCTTGGTTTAATGGAAATACCCCCATAGTTCGGCTTGGTTTAATGGAAATCCACCCATAGTTGATGGTAATGGTTATGAGGTTCAAAGGAATGGTTGGGTCACTTCTCATGCTACCAAATGTGTGGAAGCCCTGACAGCTACAAAATGGGTTTTCATGGATAACCAAATGTGTGGAAGCCCTAGCAGCTACAAAATGGATGGATAACTAGTGAAAAGTCAAGGAGGGAAGTAGAAAGTAGAGGTAGAAAAATTTAATTATCCTAATTTTTTAAGTATTCTCATGTTTTCTTATGGTTAATGTAATTTTTGTTCAATGTTGTTAGTATTCTTATACAATTAGGTCATGTGTGCATTACACTCATCCTATAAATGACCAGGTTGTGAGAAAGGGAATTAGCTCCCTCTCATCATCACCTCCATTCCTATATTGTTAGAAAGTACATGTGTTTCTTCTACTCATGTTATTCTTCTAAATACAACACCTATTTGGTAACAATTCCTCTCACCAAATCCCTTCTAGAATGGTGTAACAATGTTAGGGTTACATTAAATCATGAAGAGTAATTATGACAAAAGTTCAACCTACTTGTTTGAACAATAATTGCATTGGGTTTCCATTTTGGGAATGCAATTTAATTACAATAAGATTCAAAACCACATGTGACCCAAAGTAATCATGTTAAGCTTCTAGTTGGAATGTGTAGCATAATTATGTCAGGCTACAAACCATGCAAAGGGTAAAAAAAACACATAATTATTCCACAAGTTTGTCATAGATTATAATACAAGAACATAGCTAACATATTCCTTGAAAGACTCTTTGCCATGCCCACTCTGAGAATATCCAGAAATCAATGCAATCCATGAAATAATGTCCTATTTAGGCATTTTCTCAAAGACTTTCTGAGCATCTTCTATTCTTCGACATTTAGCATAAAGAGTAACTAGAGTATTCCCAATTGAGAGGTCTGATTCAAACTTCCTTTTCAAAATACAAGCATGGATTCCCTTGCCATGTTCCAGATCTCCAAGGGATGCACATGAACTTAGCACACTAGCAAACATGAATTGATCAGGATTTATGCGAGCCCTTTTCATCTTACAAAAGAGTTCAAGGGCTTCATCATTATTCTCATTTTTTTGCATATCCTGCAATCATGGTTGTCCATAAAACAACATCTTTCTCGAGAATGTTATGAAACACATGAAATGCATCCTCTATCATACCACATTAATCATACATGGTGACTAGGGCACTATACAGACATATATCTATCTCAATTATAACTTTAATAATGTGGGTATGAAGCTGCATACCTAATTTGACATCAATAAGGTCACAACATGCCTTAACCACAGTCACAATAATTGGCTAGTTTGCAGTCATTCCTGCTTGCTGCATTTCACAAAAGTGTGAAAGAGCCTTCTCACCACAATTGTTGTGGGCATATCCTGAAATAACTGCAGACCATGAGCCCATGTCTTGTTTGGTCATTAGGCATAAGATTTTTGTCACATCATCTATTCTACCACATCTTCTATACATGTTAAGGAGGCAATTTCCCATTCAAACATCCAACCCATATCTAGTTTTAATGATATGGGTATGGATCTCCTTACCATATCCTAAAGTTTCCAAACTGGCACATGCCTGGAGAATACTTGCAAAGATGAATTGATCTGATTTCATAACTGCTCGTTGCATTTCGCAGAAGAGGTCCAGTGCCTCCTCTCCAAAATTAGCCTGACCATATCCTATAAGAATTTCAATCCATAAGATCAAGTCATGTTAGGTTTCTCTTTTGAACACTTTGTGTGCATACTCTATGCTATTGCACTTAGCACACATGGTAACAGGGGCACTAGCTGCAAATCTATTTGATTCAAATCTAGTTTTGATCACATGGACATAAATATATTTTCCCTATTCCAGAACACCAAGGTTTGCACAAGCCCGAAGAACACCAACAAAATCAAATATGTCCAATCTCAGGCTTAGACGACACATTTCATAAAATATTTCAAGGTCTTGCAGATCAAGTTCATTTTGCATACATGCTGCAATCATTGAATTCCACAATGTCGAGCTTACTGTGGCCATTTCATCAAAAACTTTGCATGCATAATCTACAATCCCATATTTTGCATACATTGTAACAAGAGCACACCCCACAGAAACATCTGACTGAAATTTAGTTTTAGCAATGTGAGCATGCAAATCCCTCCCCTCATTGACAACTCCAAGACTCGCACAAACTCCTAGAATGCTAGCAAGCGTAAATTCCCCCGGATTGACCCTTGCTCGATGCATTAGGCCAAAAAGATCCATTGCCTCTTCATAATATCCATTCTTACTATACCCTGCAATCATTATATTCCATGACACTAAATTCCATTCAAGCTTTCTCTCAAACACTTGGCGTGCATTCTCCACACATCCACATTTTGCATACATGTTGATAAGGGGATTGCTCAGAATAATACCTAGCTCGAACCCACTATCGATCATGTGTTGATGGAATATTCTATCATCTTCCAGAGACCTACTATCAATGCATTTTAATACAAAATGAGTATAGCTATTAGTGTCCACTTGCATTTTGAATGGGTTCATCAATTGGTTATCCATTCTCAATGCATTCAACTCCTGATTGTTCATGTACCGACTCTCATTACCCTTCTGTTGGGGTATTTGATACACATCAATGGTTATGAATGGCCTAGGATTGGAACCCATCATTTGCATACAAAGCGACTGCATCTTATATGAGAAATAAGGATTGTTCCACTTCAAAAATTAATGGTTGGTGAAGAAAACTTACCTACTTATCTCACAATTTTAAGCAAATAGAGTTGTAATCGATATACACAATTTAGCAAATCAACCCATTTGAAGAAATTTATACCATAATTGGCGAAATGGGTGGAATTAATTAATGTCCCCTCGATGAATCTCAATCAGAGCATTGGCAAAAATCCACGAACATAATTTGGATCATCCACATTGAATCTGCTTGATATATGGATGGAGATCAACAATATGATTCATATATGGATGGAGATCAACAATATGATTCATATATGGATGGAGATCAACAATAAGATATGTTTTTCAGCCTCTAATTGATGATGAAAACAAATTGGAGATGGAGCAACCCTTATAATCATCTTTTTTTTTTGTAATGAGACAACCAATAGACATGTTGTTGAAAAGTAATTTAGGTTTGCACCATAATTTACCAAAGGAAATTTCAAACATTTCCAGAAGTCTACTACATGAAAATTTATCCACAAATTTGTTGTCTAACTTATCCCTAAATAGAAATAAACTCTCAAATTTGTTGTCTAATTTATCCAAATAGGTGGCTCAATGATGGTGTTGATGAGACCAAAAGCAATTTGCAAGTTTCTCACTATGAGGATGGAAGGATGGCTATTGTGTGATATCATGTAGAACAAGGTTCTTGTTAGTCTCATTTTGTTTTCTCACTCATAAAACTATCGATGTACAATTTTACTCATTCACCATAATTTGATTACTTAATTGTGATTGACTTGTTGTGCTCTCATGTGTGCATGGAACATTACCCTTTTCTAGGGTAGCTAATGTGGCACATGCACTAAGAATACTAGAAAAAGCAAACTAATTTGGCTTAACTTGTGTTACCAATTGAGAGGTCTGATTCAAACTTCCTTTTCAAAATACAAGCATGGATTCCCTTGCCATGTTCCAGATCTCCAAGGGATGCACATGCACTTAGCACACTAGAAAACATGAATTGATTAGGCTTTATGTGAGCCCTTGTCATCTTACAAAAGAGTTCAAGGACTTCATCATAATGCTCATTTTTTGCATAATGTAAGTTTTCAGCATTATGCTCTTAGGATTGGTGAGGCTTGGTCTTGAAGGCAATGAATTGGTCGAATACTTTGGGCTCAAAAGGTGATGGAGGGCTCGACAAGGTGATAACAAAAAGCATAGCAGATAAAATATGGAAAGGATGTAGATAAAGTGTGATAAGATCTAATGGGAAAGCATGCAAACTAGCAATTTTTGGAACCCTAGGAAAGACCAACTGGAAGAAGAAGAAGGAAATGGATGGTGGATATCAACCAACATATCTTCTTTTTCCTTAATCTTTCTAGGTTTTGTAACAAATGCACCATTAGACCCAAACCAAAAATCTTCTTGTCGGAACTCTCTATCTTCTTACCTAGTAAGGTTGAATGGTAAAGATTAGATATTGGGGATTGCCTTAACAAAATAACTTGTCTGAGAGAGAAGAACAAAGGATTATGATTAGGATTCAAAATCCCCCTAGGTGAGGCATGCTAGTATATGCCAACGAGATTACTAAGGATGCCATCCAAAAATGGGGGAAAGCATCCCATGGGTTTCCCCAAGAGGTTTTCCGAGGAACAATATATATATATATATATATATATATATATATATATATATATATATATATATATATCCTCACAATGTGTTTTTGATGTATTTATCATCGAACAGGTACTTCCACATTGGCTCGATGTCTAGCATGTGGAAGTCATTCGTAAAGTGAATGACCTTTTTAATTAATGTGAGTTTAATTAAGTTAAATGCCTAAGTTCTTGGCATTATTAACTTAAGTGAGTTGATTAAATCCTAGCCATTAGATATAAAGTGAAGAGGAGAAATAATCTCAACCCTTGATCACTTTAGGAGATCTAGGGTTTTGGATTTAGCGTTAACTCAACATAATAAAAGGAAACCTAAGTGAGAGGATGAGAGTCAAGACACACAAAGAGTACATTGGAGCAAAGGAGGACTCTTTGCTCATATGCTTGTGTCATACACAGAGTGAGGAGATCTCATTGATTGGGTGAAGAGGACAGTTCATCCAAGTGTGAGTGGGCAGGGTCAAAGGAAGGAGCAAGGGGCAACAAGGGAGATAGAAGCCAGGTAGGCTAGGCTAATTGTTGATTGTATTTTCCTCATATCGGCCATTATCCCAAGACAGGAGCCCAAGATTTTATTTAATAAAATCAACTTAGATTTTATTTTCCCTTCGAGGTTTTTCCAGGGGTGTTTACCGAATTATCTTGTGCAATGTGATTGGTTTCATTTTTATACATCCACTGATTTAATTTGTAAGTAACCTAGCTGTGCATTTATTTAATAAAGTGATTTTATTTAATCTAAGTGTCAGGTGCTAAGTTTAATAAAATTAACACAATGGAGGGGGGATTCAGCTAGAACAGTAGACAAGGGAGATACAATTTAATATGGGAGAGGTTATATAGGGTCTTAGTTAATGAACCTCTTCTTATTTTGGTCTACAAATTGGAGTCCTTTACTATCAAGGGAGAAGGATTGCACCACTAGCTAGTGATAGTGGTTGCTTTGTTTGCAGCCCATTTTTTTTTTGTAAAATAACCAATGTACATTTGTTGTTCATATTAATAGTTAAACAAGGCATTTTATTCAGAAAAAGCTAGAGGTAAAACAATGGCATCAAAGAACACAAGAAAACTCATTTAAAAATGCATGACAAGGTAGTTTGTTTAGTCCAAATGTTGTCATTAAGATTCTTGCATATGTTTTTGAAAGTTAATTTTCTCTAACTTTAGTTGAGTTTTATAATTTATTGGAGACTCTTCTCACGTCTATCCTTAGATTTCAGGTGCAAGAACAAACTTAACTATGTGGGAAGAAAATCCACTCAATCTGTAAGATAACCTGTTTTTCCATAGTTGGTCACATGATTTTTCCATTACAAAATGTATTTACCCTCCATGCCTTTATATGAGTTGAATTCCCCAACCTACCCTCAATGCCTTTATATGATTTGAATTTCCAAGCCTACCAATGGATTTATAAAGTCTTTGGAATTCCTATTCCAAATTGCTTATCAAGATCTGTTAACAGACCAACAAAAAGATCCTTTGTGCAATTCAAGCCTTGACAGTGACTTGAAGATGAAACTAAAAGCCAAGTTAGGGAGACTCTGAAAAAAAAATAACCTATCTCAACATTTGTATGCATGCATTAGACACCAGGCCACTAAGCATGAGATCAGAAATTTGTTGTTTAATGCAAAAACTTGAGGCCTATGATTTAGATACCAGGTCACTGAGCACAAGATTAGAAAGATATTGTTTAATGCAAAAACATGAGAAGAAGCACAACTTTAGCTATTGATACTTTTCCCTAAGACTGAGAAGGTTCTAGATTGAGGACTGTAGCAAGAAAATGTACTACAGTAAGGCTTTTCCCTTCAGCTTCTCAATGACTAGCCAAGTCTATAAAAAGGGGAATTCCAAATACTCTCAAAGTCAAGGAAGTTGTCCAACCAACTTCCTTGCTCCAAACAATTTTCATCAAACACATCACATAAACAAAAGAAGCCATAGTCTGATGGTCGAGACCTCATCCTCCACTCTTATCGAAAGGGGAAATCTATTTTTCTCCGAAGGAGAGAAAGTTATGGTAATTACATGAAATTCCAAACTGTCAAAGTATTTTTACCCTAAACAACAAAAAGAAAAACCCAATATAACCAATGTTACCAGAATCAACAATTCGAGAAAACAATTCTTTGTTTTTTTATAGATTTTTGTGACCTTTTGCCTATATTTTTCATTTCTTCCAACTTTTATTTTTTGAACCCTTGTCAAGTTATTGCCATACACCACTTTTGTAGCATTGATAATAACCCACTCAATGTCTTTATCCACCATAATGGGGAGAAAGGAATAAAGTATAAGCAAGTCATTCTTGTATAATGATTACCACAACCCTATAGAATAATAGTCAAATGCCTCAACAGAAAATAACTCTTTGCATATCCTATGCTTCTAAGAAGTTGAAGTCACTTTTAATATGAGTGCAATGCTCCAATTAATGTGAGTTAGAATCCTACTTTCACTGTGAGAACAAGGAATAAAGAGGTGTTGTAGCAATACTCCCAAGCTCTAGCACTGCATTTCAAAAAGAATGTTTTCACATCTATAAGATATGTCCTAAACTAGCATAAGTTTTGGTCAATATCAATAGCAGGGTATCTTGTAAGTTGTAACATTAAATGAGCACCAAAATTGGTCAAGGATTATTGGAGTCTGTGAAGCAAGGTTGAATAAGTTTTAGCCAAATGTCGGTCCATTCATTCTAATTTTTTCCTAAATGCCACTAAACTCCAATGGAAAGGGCCTTTACTACCGGTCACAAGGCAATGTCGAAGCCTAGGCCACTTTATCCTTATAGTTCCAAGTCTAGTTTTATGTTTGCAGGTGACATTAGTTGTGACAGCCATAGCAACAATGCAAGCTATAATTATGTCAAAAATGTTTGATTTTTTCCTTTTCACGAGATGCTTCCTATTATCACTATGTGGCAAGTGTTCTCTTCCAAAATCTGGGAATATCACAATGCAATGTAGTCAACTTGCAACACTCTAGAAAAATCCCTCTAGCTAATAAGTCACAGGTGGGGGGTACTTATTCCACCAAATTCACCTAAGTTTTGGTCAATTTCAATAGCAAGGGAGATTATAAGTTGTAACGTTGAATAAGCACCAAAATGGTTCACTGTTAGAGCAAGGAAGAAAGAGGTGTTGTAGCAATACTCCTAGCATTGCATTTCAAAAATAATGTTTTCACATCAATAAGATATGTCCTAAATTAGTGTAAGTTTTGGTCAATTTCCATAGCAGGGGAGCTTGTAAGTTGTAACATTAAATAAGCACCAAAATGGTTCAAGGATCATTAGAGTCTGTGAAGCAAGGTTGAATAATTTTTACCCACATGTCAGTCCATTCACTCTAAATTTTTCCTAGATTCCATTAATATCCAATGTAAAGGGCCTTTACTAGCAGTCACAAGAAATGTTGAAAACATCATGTCAGCGAATATATCACCAAGGGTCTGGAAAGAAACTTATCAGCAACATCAAGGACAATATTGGAAAATATCAACAAACTTAAAAAAATATAAAAATATTCAATTTTTTTCAATTTTTTAAGCATCTAAAGAAACCTCCTCCCTCTAGCCCTTTTATGGGTAAATATAACAGTGGATAACTCCTTTTTTTCTTAATCCCCTACTTTCCCTCTTCAAATTGAGCAAAAAAATACCAAACTCTACTAACTCAACTGATATTTCCAATTCTTTCGATATTTTGTCGTTATATCGTGATGTTGGCAATATATTGTTGGCATGTGTACATGCAGATGTGCTTGTCATTGATGCCAAGATTAGAGTATGCAACGAAGGCAAAACAGGGACAACGTAAGCTCAGAAGAGATAGTGCAAAAGTGCACGAAGAGTGCAAGAGTGTGCTCGTTTATTTAATGGCAAACAGGTAGGCAAGGAAGATCAGTAGCACAGGGTTAACTGCATGGAAATATCGAGAAATAACTCCATTTCGAAGTTTTGGATACCGATATATTGAGAAGTCAAGAGCTGAGACTCTTCAACACAGGAGTCCTAGAGTTGTGAAATCTGAAATCCTGAAATCCCGAAATAGACACATAAATGAAGAGTTTCACAGATCAGGAAATAACTCCATTTTAGAGTTTTGGATACCGGGAGATTGAGAAGTCAAGAGCTGAGAATCTTCATTGTAGGAGTCCCAAAGTCGCGAAATGACAAAGAATCCATATCAGAGTTTCGGATACCAGGAGTTGGAGGAGTCAAGAGTCAAGACTCTTCATCACAGGAGTCTCGAAATCATGAAACACGAAGTCACGAAATGTCACAAACTACATACCGGAGGTTCGAATACCAGGAGTTGGAGGAGTCAAGAGTTAAGACTCTTCATCACAGGAGTCCTGAAATCACAAAACCCAAAGTCGCAAAATGTCAAAGACTACATACCGAAGGTTTGGATATCGGGAGTTGGAGATGTCAATGACTCTCACCACAGGAGTGCCAAAATGCCGATTCGCTGAAATGCAAAGCGCTGAAATAATGGACCGTTGATCTGACTCCATTTCAGAGTTCCAGATATAGGGAGTTGAAGTGTCGAAACACTTCACGACAGGAGTGCCGAAATGCCGAATCGCCGAAATGTGAAATGCTAAAAAAAATGGATCATTGATCTGACTCCATTTTGGAGTTCTGGATACCGGGAGTTGAAGTGTCGAAACACTTCACCAAAGGAGTGTTGAAATGCTGAAGTGTTGAAACGCGAAATTGCGAAATGAAATTTTTGAATAAGGCTGTGGTCACATCGTCGAAGAGTTGTAGAGAAGAGTATGTCCAGCTAAGCTCTTTTTCGGAGTTTCGGGGATCGCGACAGGGAATGTCGAGACACTTGATCACACAAATCCCGAATTGTTGAATGTTGAAATGTCGAAATGGTGAAATATCTATGTAGCTGGTGGTCGTGCTAGTGGAAGGAGATAGCATAGTTGGGCTCCATTTTAAGGTTTGCACTATAACTGCTAGAAACCACTGATGGTTTCTGCCAGAGGAGTGGAAGAGACTTCTATGTGATTTCCAGAGGAGTGGAAGAGTCTCAAGGAATCTTCCAGTGGGATGAAGACTGGTCATAGAGGCGATTGACAGCTGGAAGGGCATTGAAGCCTGTAACGAAAATAGATAGGTTGAGCTCAAATGTAAGGGAGAATACGAAGAGTCTCGACTGTTGGAGAGGTAAAGGAATCTTGGGATAACACCCAATGATGATATACGCAAGAGTTAAACTACCAGATAAGCTGAAGAGTTGCTATGATGATCAGGCAGAGCACTCGACATGGATAGAGCATGCAAAAGCATGGGAGACAACATGTACAAGGGGCATAGAAACTATAAGTATCTAGAACAAAGAGGAGAAAGGTGTTGTTGAGGAGAGAATTGGAGGTGTGTAGAAGGAGGAGTTTGCAGCAGCTGAAATACAGAGAAGAGGAATGGTGCATTGAATGGATATGGCACACAAAGCATAAAAGGAAAGAGGCACAGAAAGAACAATCATGGGTGCAGCAAGATAGTGAGACAGGGAAGAAAATATGAGGTGCTCCAGTAGAGAAAAATAGTAGATCAGAAAGGGAAAGAAGATGCAGACAGAGAGACATTGATACAAGGGAGCAGAGCAGCATAGTAGAACAATGATAAGCCTAGTAAGCCAATGATCAATATTGTATCATTGTGATAAATTTATATATATACAACAAACTTTATAATTCGGGGTGGAAGGGAGGTGTTAGGGAGGACTGATGTCCTCAGAAGTTCAAGTGGGTACTTGAACACAGGGAGTTGTATCTTCCATCTGGTTGCAGCCAGAGAAACCAGGGTGGCAGGGAGGACCAAGGGAGAATTGTTGTTCTCTATTTTACAGGTGGGTGCCTGTATGATTGGAAGTTGGTGCTTCTATCCAGTTGATGTTGGAACACACAGGGAGTTGGTGCTTCCTTCTAGTTGGTGCTAGAGAAACCAGGGAGTTGGTGCTTCCTTCTAGTTGGTGCTAGAGAATCCAGAGAGTAGGTGCTCTCAGCAAGTAGCAACTTGCAAAATAGAGGTTGCAGCCTCATTATGAGTTGGTGCTCATGTGTATGATAATGTAAAGAATGTAAATATTACTTATCATATAAAGAAGAAGAGGTTTTTACCCTGTATGGGTTTCCTCAAGAAAATTTGTCTTTGTGTATCTCATATGTGTCACTGATGTTGAATGTGGTATTTCTTATTGCTCTGCATCATTGTAATTGTCATTGAGTGCTTTAAAGAGTTTAAAATAAGCATAATTGTTTAAGCTCGGTAAATAACTGATTCACCACCCCCCCTCTCAGTTGCCCAACAATTGGTACTAGAGCTGGCCCCTTTTATCTAAGGGTAGATCCTAGAGCTTAAACATGTCAAGCCATGAAGTAAATTCAACCAATAAGGCTCCTTTGTTCAATGGAACAAACTTTACCTTCTGGAAAGTTAGAATGAGAACCTACATAATGGCTTTAGGTGCATATGTATGGGATGTGGTAGATATTGGTTATGTAAAGCCAGTTGTACAAGCTAATAAGGATGACAAGCTAGAATTTAGCTTCAACACTAAGGCTATGAATGCTATCTTGAGTGGGCTTGCAGAAGAAGAATTCATAAAAGTTATGCACCTAGGAACTGCCAAAGAAATGTGGGACAAACTCATTAGCAGTTATGAAGGTAATGAGAAGGTAAAGGATGCCAGGCTTCAAACCTACAGAATATAGTTTGAACAGTTGAAGATGAAGGAAGATGAAATAGTTGGAAAATACTTTCTGAGAGTAGAAGAAATGGAAAATGCAATGAAAGCACTTGGTGAAAAAATTGAGGAACCTTCTTTAGTTCAAAAAATCTTGAGATCTCTCTTAGATAGGTTCAACCCGAAGGTCTTTGCTATAGAAGAACTTAATGATCTAAAAACCTTGGAGTTTGATCAACTTCTAGGAACATTGACTGCATATGAAATGAGAATAGTTAAAGATAAACCCACCTCCAGAGAAGCATCATTCAAAGCAGACAAGAATGAGGATTCTGAGCCCGATGAAATTGAAGCAAAATTTGTGAAGAGACTGAAGAAGGGATCAGGCAAATACAAAGGTAAACTACCTTTCAAATGTTTCAACTATGGTAGGATAGGTCATTTTGCAAATAAATTTACCCACAAAAGAAAGGATCAAACATATGATGATGAGGAGAAGCATAAACATAGAAATTTATTTAAAGAGAATAACTTTAAGAAGAAAAGTTTTGCGTAATCAATGATGATGATCCTTCAGATGATGAAGACAATGACTCCCCTATTGAAGATAAACTAAATGACTTCATACTTATGGCCAAAGAGGATTATGATAATAACAACACAAGAAGTGAAGTTAATGAAGAAGAAGTTGTGGTTGACATGGAAGGAGAACTGATTAGTGCACTGGAAGAGATTGACAAACTAAGAATTAAGAACAGAAAGAAAAAACAATTATTGATACAGTTCAAGAAAGAAAGTAAAGAACCTGATGAAGACCTTGTCCTACTAAAAGTAGAAATAGAAGAGGCAAAGAAAATCGAAGACATTCTAAAACGACAGTTATCAGAAAAGAAGACAAGATGTGAAGCATTAGAACAAGAAGTAGTGAAAACTAGGAAAGAGATGGAGAAGTTTCAAGCCTTGTACAATCAGAATATATCAAGTATCAAAGCCTCAGAAGGATTAGCCACCATTCTGAATCAGCAAAGGAATCCAAAGCTCAAAACTAGTTTGGGTTATGAAGAGGGATCAAATAGTGGTAAGCCAAGAAATGAAGAACCCTTCAAGTTTGTCAAATGTACAACCAATGACAACAACAAACCTGCAGAAACAAAGGAAGACAATCAGCCGCCTAGGATGAGTAAAGAAAAAGGTGCCATGACTGAATCTGTAGAACAAAGAAACAATGCTCTCTCTGCTGAAAGATGTCATTAGCATGGAAGAAATCGATTTGCTCAAAGAAGACAAACACTCTCCAAGTACAAAGAATTTTTCTATGGTTATTGTTTCTACTGTTCTAATTTTGGTCACAAAGCGATAAATTGTTCCTTAAGACTTAGACATGAGCAATTAAGATTTTGAAGGAATAAATACTTCCCACAACAAATATTGATACAACCAAGTAACAAACCTTCACAGACTGCAAATTGCCAAATTAAGTCTAGGGACATGCAACTAAGGAGGTCAAGAAATAATCAACAATCAATGAGTAGACAATGCTGCAACAATAAGTTTGACCTATTGAACAATGAGATTGAATGCTACATCTTTCATAACTTTGGACATAAATCTATTGGTTGTCGTTTAAGGAACTATGAACTAGATTTGAAATCCCCTGCTGAAAAACGTCAAGTTTTGGAAGAATAAATAAAGTGACAAGTGTGGATTAGTGTTGTCCACTCAAAGAAAAACGAACCCTTGGTATATAGATGGTGGATGCTCCAAACATATGACGGGAGACAAAGGTAAGTTTATATCTCTAAGTGAAAGCAAATCAAGAAACATAACCTTTGGAAACGATGCTCCAGGTAAAATAAAGGGTAAAGGGATGGTGAGTTTAAATAATGGAAAAGGAAAAGCCCAAGATGTTCTTCTTGTAGATGGGCTGAAACATAATCTGCTCAGTGTAAGTCAAATGTGTGACAGAGGATCTAAAGTGGTGTTCACATCCAAGGACTACAAGATAAAGTATGTAAACTCACGACAAGTGGTGGCCAAAGGCATAAGGACAGAAAATAATGTATGTGCTGAAAGAAAATAGAGAAGAATGACATCTAAGAAAACATGATGAAAGTTGGTTATGGCATAGGAAACTTGGACATCTAAACTTTGACCACTTAATCAAACTCAAAAATCTCGAGACAGTAAAAGATCTTCTGAGAATATCAAAGCCCCAAGACTCAATGTGTAAACCCTGCCAAGTAGGGAAGCTAAACATGACACCATTTAAGTCCAAGAGCTTTACTTCAACAGAGAAACCACTACAACTAGTTCATATGGAATTATGTGGACCATCAAGACAGGAAGGCACAGGGAACTAAAACTACTTCATCTTGATTATTGATTATTACTCCAGACTTACATGGGTTGCCTTCCTCAAGGAAAAAGCTGAAGCATTTGAGAAATTTAAAATATTCAAGGCTTTAACTAAGACTCAAAGAGGCAAGAGGTTAAAGGCAGTAAGAACAGACCGAGGAGGAGAGTTTATGTCAAGAGACTTCAAGGAATTCTAAGATGAGCATGGGATAAAGAGAGAATACAAAATCCCAAGAACTCCACAACAAAATGGAGTTGTTGAGAGGAAAAACAGAACAGTGCAGGAAATGGCCAAGTCAATGATGAATGAGAAGAAAATTGGTCAAACCTACTGGGTAGAAGCAATACACATGGCAGTCCATGTTCTTAACAAATCTCACCTCAGACCACAAAGTGACAAGACACCTTATGAACTGTGGTTTGGGACACCTGCTTCAATTAAACACTTCAAAGTATTTGGGAGTAAATGCTACATAAAGAATAATGATGAGAACCTCGGCAAATATGATGACAGTGTTGATGAAGGTATCTTCTTAGGGTATGATACAAACAGTAAATGATATAGATGTTATAATAAGAGGCTGCATAAAATGGTTGACTGTATTGATGTAAAAGTTGATGAAGGAATCCCAACAAGAGAGGTGTACAGCAATGAGTCTTCTATAGAAGACACAGCTAAAGCTGAAGATGAACAGGTCCAATAATCATAAAATGAAGACTCTAAATCAGATGAAGACTCAGACACTCAGATAGACTCAAATCAGTAGTCAACTACAAATTCCTCCTCCAGAATCATTCAAAAGAATCGTCCTGCAAGTCAGATAATTGGAGAAAAAGAAAAAGGTGTACAAACCAAGAGAAAGCTAATCAAAAACACCGAACAATCTCATATAGCTTTCATATCCATGCTGGAACCCAAGAATTTTAATGAAGCTAGCAAAGATGACCATTGGGTTAAATAAATGAATGATGAACTTGATCAGATTGAGAAAAACAATACGTGTGAGATGATTCATAGACCTGAAGGTAAAAATGCCATTGGCTCCAAATGGATCTTTAAGAATATGTTGAATGAGCAAGGAAAAGTTGTCAAGAACAAAGCAAGGTTGGTCTATAAAGGATATGCTCAGATAGAAGGACTAGATTTTGATGAAACATTTGCGCCTGTAGCAAGATTAGAAGCTATCATAATGTTTCTCGCCTATTCTTGTCATAAAAGGTTTAAAGTCCATCAAATGGATGTCAAGTCAACTTTTCTAAATGGAGATTTAAGTGAAGAAGTCTATATGGAACAACCAGAGGGTTTCGAACTGTCTGATAACCCTAACTTAGTATGAAAACTGAAGAAAGCTTTATATGGGTTAAAACAAGCCCCTCGAGCCTGGTATCACAGACTATATACGTATCTCAAAGACAAAGGGTTCAAGAGAGGAATAGTTGACAGCAATCTGTATATTAAAACAGAGGATAATGATCCACTCATCGTATTGGTCTATGTATATGACATCATCTTCAGATCTAATAAGGATTCATTGGTATAATGGTTTTCTTCTACCATGGAGTATGAGTTTGAAATGTCTATGATAAGAGAACTGTCATTTTTTCTTGGTCTGCAAATCACTAAGAGGTCTGAAGGGATGTTCATTTCTCAAGAAAAATATCAAGAGAAATGTTGAAAAGGTTTCAAATGGAAGATTCTAAACCTGTGGGTACACCTATGGTTACTGGATGAAAATTAAGAAAGGATGATGACTCACCTGATGTTGATCAAAGTTCGTATAGGTCAATGATAGGCAGTTTGTTATACATCACAACATCTCACCGAGACATAATGCATGTTGTTGGAATGGTAGGAAGATATCAGGTTGCACCTAAACAAAGGAATTTGCAAGTTGTCAAAAGGATATTCAGGTATTTGAAAGAAACAATGATTTATGGTCTGTGGTATCCCAGTAATCATAATTTTCAGTTAACTGCCTATTCAGATGTAGATTGGGAAAACTATGTTGATGAGAGAAAAAGCACCAGTGGAGGAGCATTCTTCCTTGGTGACTCATTAGTAGCATGGCTTAGTAAAAAGCAAGGTTCCATTTCTTTATCAACTACAGAGGCAGAGTACATTGTTGATGCTACCTGTTGCACTTAGGTATTATGGATGATTCAGACACTTGCAGACTTGGAGGTAAAATACATTGCACCGATCCCCATCCATTGTGATAACACTAGTGCCATTAGTGTGTCTAAGAATCCTGTATTCCACTCCAAGACCAAGCATATTCCCATAAATTATCATTTTCTAAGAGAGGAGGTCACCAATCAGATTGTCCAGGTCCATTACATTCCAACCACAGAACAAATTGCAGACATCTTTACTAAGCCCCTAGCCAAGACACCATTTGCATATCTCCGACAGAAGCTGGGTGTCATCCTGTCTCACATCCAAAAAATCCCATCCTGTTAGGGGGAGTTTGTATTGGTTGAATATATGATACCTCCTAAACATACTGTAACAGTTCATGGGGAGCATGTTTTTCTTTGAAATTGATGTCAAAGGGGGAGAAAAGGAATGGTCCGGACTGGATGCTACAAGTGGAGGTCCAAACAGATTAGCACAGTCGTTCAGGGTTGCCATCAATGCCAAAGGGGGAGAGTGTTGGAATGTGTACAGGCAGATGTGCTTGTCATTGATGGCAAGATCAAAGTATGCAATGAAGGCAAAACAGGGACAATGTAAGCTCAGAAGAGATAGTGTAGAAGTGCATGAAGAGTGCAAGAGTGTGCTCGTTTATTTATTGGAAATCAGGCAGGCAAGGAAGATCAGTAGCATAGGGTTAACTGCATGGAAATATTGGGAAATAACTCAATTTCAGAGTTTTGGATACCAGAAAATTGATAAGTCAAGAGCTGAGACTCTTCAACACAGGATTCCCAGAGTTGCGAAATCCAGAATCTCGAAATCCCAAAATAGGCACATAAACGAAGAGTTTCACAGATCAGGAAATAACTCCATTTCGAAGTATCAGATACCGGGAGATTGAGAAGTCAAGAACTGAGACTCTTCATCGTAGGAGTCTCGAAGTCACAAAATGACAAAGACTCCATACCAAAGTTTCAGATACCGGTAGTTGGAGAAGTCAAGAGTCAAGGCTCTTCATCATAGGAGTCTCGAAATCGTGAAACTCGATGTCGCGAAATGTCACAGACTACATACCAAAGGTTCGGATACCAAGAGTTGGAGGAGTCAAGAGTCAAGACTCTTCATCACAGGAGTCCCAAAATCACAAAACCCGAAATCACGAAATGTCACAGACTACATACAGGAGGTTCGAATACTGGGAGTTGGAGATGTCAAGGACTCTCACCACAAGAGTGTCAAAATGCCGATTCACCGAAATGCGAAACACTGAAATAACAGATCATTGATCTGACTCCATTTCGGAGTTCCAAATATCGGGAGTTCAAGTGTCAAAACACTTCGCCACAGGAGTGCCAAAATGTCGAATCGCCAAAATGCGAAACGATGAAAAAACTGGACCGTTGATCTGACTCCATTTCGGAGTTCTGGATATTGGGAGTTGAAGTGTCGAAACACTTCACCACAGGAGTGCCGAAATGCCAAAGTGTCGAAACATGAAATTGCGAAATGCAGATTTTGAATAAGGCTGTGGTCACATCGTCGAAGAGTTGTAGAGAAGAGTACGTCCAGCTAAGCTCCTTTTTCAGAGTTCTGGGGATCACGACTAGGAGTGTCGAGACACTTGATCACACGAATCCTGAATTGTCGAATGCCGAAATGGTGAAATATCTATGTAGCCAGTGGTCACTGCTGATGGTCACGGAAGTGGAAGGAGCTAGCATAGTTAGGCTCCATTTCAAGGTTTGCACTTTAACTGCTAGAAACCACTGATGGTTTATGTCAGAGGAGTGGAAGAGACTTCTTTGTGATTTCCAGAGGAGCGAAAGAGTCTCAAGGAATCTCCCAGTGGGATGAAGACTGGTCATAGAGGCGATTGACAGCTGGAAGGGCATTGAAGTCTGTAACAACAACAAAGAGGTTGATCTCGACTATAAGGGAGAAGACGAAGAGTCTCGACTGCTGGAGAGGTAAAGGAATCTCGGGATAACACCCAGTGATGATAGACGCATGATTTAAACTACCAGAGAAGATGAAGAGTTGCTATGATGATCAGGCAGAGCACTCGACATGGACAAAGCATGCAAAAGCATGGGAGACAACATGCACAAGGGGCACAAAAACTATAAGTATGCAGAATAAAGAGGAGAAAGGTGTTGTTGAGGAGAGAATTGGAGGTGTGTAGAAGGAGGAGTTTGCAGCAACTGAAATATAGAGAAAAGGAAAGGTGCATTGAATGGATATGGCACACATAGCATAAAAGGAAAGAGGCACAGAAATCCCAAGCATGGGTGCAGCAATAAAGTGAGACAGTGAAGAAAAGTGAGAGGAGTGAGCAAAACTACCTCGGGCAACAGGCCTTTCAGCAGTTTGCAGAAGAAAAACTCTAAATGAAAGATCCTCTTGGTTCAGAGTCTTGAGGAACTGAAGGGGTGACTTGACTGGATCCTCCAATTCCAAGTCATTCAACGTTGAGAAAATTGCAAGACCGATTAGAGACAATGTAACTGTTACAATGATCCAACCTACACCATCCTATAACAGCTACAACTCGACTGGATCCTCCAATTATGAGTTGTTCTAACACAGTGCAAACAAAGATATGAAAGAAATTGGCATTCATAAGGCAAGAAGTCTCAAGAGTCAATGCATAACCAGAATAACCAGTGCTTCGTTAAAGTTTTTACAATCAGGAGCCTTGATCAACCATCGATTCTTGAAATATATCAAAACTAATTATATATACTCCTAAACAGTTTCCCAACAGAGGCATCCTAGACTTTCAGGATGGGGCGTCTCTTCAATCAAATCTGGCCTGCACTCCTCTATCATACGCCATCTTAACTCTGCATGGCTCATGCTAAGGGGTAGATGAGCCCTTAAATGATGAATTAGCGTGTGCAGGCTTCCCTAGTGAGTTGAGGACTCGGCATGTCTTCTGTGGAAAAAATCAGTACATAGGACCATCTCGGGCAGACTTCCTTTCGGGACATCCATACCTTGCAATTAATGAGTGAGGCGAGGTTTCAACCACCCCCTCTCTTCTTCATTCATTCCAAGCAGGTATTAGGGTTGAGATCAAGTCAAACAAGCACCTGGAGAACACGGTGATCCCTTTTGCAGCTAAACCCAGTGCTTCGGCCCTTTGCACAGTTCTTTCTATCACCCCCAAGTGACCAAGGGTTGTGACCCTGTGCCTATCTTCAAAGGCTCTTTCAGCATTTCACGTTTCGTGGATGGGAGGAGGTTGTTCCTCATGCTTCGAAGCTACGATAGTCAAAACGGCGACATGGCTTGATCGTGCACCACGCATCCCCTTGGATGGATGGCTGAGATCTTTCGATGATACTGTGGGCCCGAGTCCTGGATGCCTTTGGCACTTCGCGTCTCATGACTGAGAGGAGGTTGCTCCTCATGCTTCAAAGTTACGATAGGAAAAATGGTGACATGGCTTGATCGTGCGCCACGCGTCCCTCTGGATGGACGGTCCTGATCATCTCGAAAATAATGTGGGCTTAGGTCCTGGACGCCTTCTACACTTTGTGTCTCGCGGCTGGGAGGAGGCTACTCCTCATGCTTCAAAGTCATGATGGGCGAAAAGGTGAAGAGCCTAATCGTGCACCACGTGTCCCTGTAGAATTTATGGCTGATCAGCTTGGTGAGATTGTGGGCCTTGGTCCTATATGCCTTCGGCACTTTCACTATGAAAATCCTGATCTTGCACCACATGTCCTTCTGATGAACGATCGAGATAGATTTGTCATTAAAAGGGGGCTACCTCAATTCCCAGGTTCACTTAACGTGATCTGGCGCTAGGACCATGGGCTCATCTTCAAAGGTGCCTTCGGCATTTCGCATTTCGACAATTTTAGCTGCAGTGGATAGGAGATATCTTGTCTCTCGAAATGTCGATCCCTGAAATGTCGATTGGTTGCCACCTGCCCCAACTGGATCGGACGGCTCAAATTTTGTCTTGAAATATAGGTGCTATCTCTTCTGCTATATCTCGGGCAACTTGGTAGCCCCAAAATCCCAATGATTGTCGATCAGCTCTATAGATGGATCTCGGCCACTGACAACAAAACTTCACCTGCTCGCTTGACTTGTAGCCTGAAATGAGATTTTTCCATGCTGTGCTTGGGCGCTTCTCATGAAACCTGCAAACCTGAGTACTCTTGTGCCCAAGACAAAAAATTTTGTTAATAGATGCTAATGTGGCACTATTCGAATGTTGACATGGCACTATACAGATGTTGATGTGGCACTGTATGGATGTTGACGTGGCACTGTACAGATGATGACATGGCACCATACAAATGATGATGTGGTAGTACAGATGACACATGGCAGCTGACTAGGCAGGCTAACATGGTCGTACAGATGACACGTGGTAGTTGACTATGCAATAGTGATGTGGCTCAAGCCAATAGCAAGGTGACATGTCATCGAATAAGGAGGCACCACACGGCACCTTTTGGAAGGCCAAATCTGGTGGTTCCACCAAATCTAGTGGTTACCACCAAATCTGGTGGAGATCCTCCAAATCTGGCGGAATGTCGCTAAATCTGGCTAGTTGTGGCTAAGTTTGGCGAATTGTCACTAAATTTGGCGGAGTCTGGATTATATAGATGGGCATGGAAATCGAGAAAAAATATTTTTTTGGCATGCAAATTGAGATTGTACGGATTGTATGGATCTGACAGGGTGCATCATTAGGATTCATGTCGAGGGGAAGTGTCGAGGGACTGTTCAGAAGCAGGGAGAATTTATACTCAAAAGTTGAATTTTTTTAGGGAAGTCTAAATATGGCTTTTGTTTCTGCATCCAAGTAGTCGAACAAAAAAATTCCTCCAGAGCTCAAGATATCAATCCAAGTATAGCCGACTTCATACTCAAAAGTCTCAGAATTACCGTTCCAACCAATGGTGATGTATGTTTCTATATAGAAGTTACATATCTAAAAGGTGGTTTCAGGAGCTGTTATGTAAGCCTTTATTTTGTATTCTTAAATCATTGAAGATTAATAAGAATCCATCCCCACTAAGACAAAGGCCCAGAGACATAGGCAAACTTGTGTCAAACTTCGCTATCAATCTTAGTGTTATGGTTTGATGTTTTTACTTCTTATATGGATGCAACATTCTTTCATTAAGCTTCTTCTCTTAATTCCTAAATGGTAAAATAACTCATGCATAAACTTAACCATAGTATTTAAAAGATAAATTACAGATCACCCTAAATATGGGTTTTTTAGAGAATTCAATTCTCAAGTTCTTGTGACCATATTTAGTAGTAAATATGGCTCACAGATTTATTGGTTAGCCTAATTAGGCTTTGAAATGAAGAGAATGCTCATAATGAAATAAGAAGAAATTGAGTTGTGTGCAGGTTGCAGGTCATTCATCCAAGAGTCTAAAACATGCATTATTCAAAAATCAAAATCAGTAAGTTTGCTGGAGTTACAATTAGTAGACTTACTTTAACAAAATTCAAGATTAGAATAGCTTAACATTTGTAGATTGATTAATTTCTAGTTTCTAAATGCCCATGGGAAGATTCTTGACACTACTATAGATTTTAATGCTAAAGAACATAATTAATTAAAACACCCAAGGAATAGTTAGACCTGGGGATTTCTAAGAATTTTGATTCTTCCACCTTTGTTCATGTTTTTTTGTTGCTTTTCTTTTGAATATCTAGGTCATTTAAACACCAAATTTAAAATAGATATTTCCTGGTGAAGTGAAAGTGCCACAGGCATGACATTAACTAGTTCCCATACACAGTTTGGGTAGCTGCAATTATTGGTTGTAGTAAAGCGTTGGTACAGGATCAAACCTAGACTTTTAACATTGTTGTAGTAACCAAACAAGCGTGAAACTGGGGTCATAGTAGCTACTCTATTTCATGTGGAAAGAAGGGATGGATGGTTCTGGAAAGAAAGGAAATATGGATGGCATGACTATTTCTAGAAGGGAACTACTAGGGTCCCCCCTTCTTCATTTGGAGACCCTTCTAGCTGGGAAAGAAATGGATATAAGGAAGGGGGTTCTTGTTGATGGCTTCAATATGCATTCTTGCATCCATCGACTACTTTAAAATCTCCTTAGAGTGTCCTTAGTACAGGGTCCTGTCATTCTTGTGTCACTCAAATTATTTTGTATATTGATTAAAGGTGAGATGTAAGAGACTATGATCTCAAGGATCAATCTATCCTAGTGGAATTATTATTATCCTTCAAGGAAAAATGATTCATTTCTTCCTTGTATTATATCATTGTATTATGTGTTTTTATATATTACGATTAAGGTTAGATGTAACACACATATATTATTTTCATCTGAGGGCTTAAACCCATCTTTCGAAACAAGAGATAATTAGTCAACTGAGCTTAGTAGCATTGAGGTAATCATAATCCTCTCTTTATGTAGAAAAATGGAAAGTATACACATGCCCATGAGGCTGTATGGTGGGATCATATATGTTGTGTAGTAATATTGGATTCTACATCATTGTAAAAACCTAAAACCCCTCATTCTCCCAACTAAAATCACCCACTCAAGAACTGCCCCAGAAAATGAAAAATCAAGGTTTGCAAGAGGGCCCCTTGAACTAGCGAACACCTCTACCTGTTGTGCCCTTTGTTTTGGAAAAGCCTTGATTTTGGTAAAGTACTGCGGGCCAGTTGGAAGCCTAAAAGCACTAGAAATAGTCAAAATCATCGTGGGCCATCTGGAATTCTAAAAGAAGTGGAAAAGATCAAAAAAATCACGCACCAGCTGAAAGTCTAGAAGACGACAGAAGGAACAATACCACAAGTGGAAGAAGGAATAAAAAAAACAACAAACAGCAAATATGATTTAGTCGCATGGCTTTATCAAAGACAGGAAAAGTCTAAATAAGAAGTTAATGTAACAGAAAAAGGGTTAATGGGTTAATGAGAGAATGAGAGGATTGATGTTGTTGATATCGACATTCTCATTGTTGTAGTTGTTTGGGTTGGGATCTGGTTAGTATAGTCATGTCTAGATACTGTAATGGTCCTTATTGGTATTATTGTTTCATCCACGTTAGGTTTTGAGTCGGTATGGGTTATAAGGGATTATATCTCGTTGTGCAAGAGGATGTATTGGAGATCTATATTGTATGAGGGTTTTGATACTAATGTTTCTTATAGAATGAAGTGATTTTGGGTCCTAAAAAATTGTTTTATTGTTATCTATTATGTTGTGAATGGATCTATGTTTATGTTAGAAAAACAGGACCACGGAGCAATAAAATAAAACAAATGCGGAAACAAAACACAGAAGACACACAATACAAGAGAGACATAGATTTACGTGGTTCACCCAGTGTGGGCTACGTCCACCAGAGAAATTGCTAGGTCCTTCCTTTATTATTATCCAGCAAATGAAGGGATACAACCTACAACAAAA
>ML780476.1:160992-177437 GCA_009831015.1 Picea engelmannii
ATACATTTCCCTCATAAAAGAGGGTTGCCTTCTAGGGAAAAAAACCCTAACATAATCTCTACCGTTAGATCTGCGACCTTATAATGAACGGTCCAGATTTACAATGAAATTACAATATACTTTTACAAGGAAATTTTTGTTTCAAGGGCTTCGCCCCCGAACCCTCGCTGGGGGGCTGCTTGCCCCCATACCCCCCAGCCGGGGGGATGGACCCCCCGAACCCCGCAAAGGGGGTACCCCCCCTCTGCACTCCCCCGCGTGGAAGAGTGTACATACTTCTAGGGTGTAAATACTTCATGGGGTATAAACACGGCTGAAAGCAAGGACCTCTGAATCAGGAAGATAATCAGGCTCCACAACCAACAGTTTATGTTGCATAACCTATTCTTTTTATCTAGTTATTATTTGATTACTTCCGCAACTTAAATTTAATGGTTAATATATGGATCTGAGTAGCGTAGAACTAGATATGATGTTGTGTTCTCTCTAACTCCCTTCATCACACAAGTCTCAGCTACGTTTCGGGTGAGACCTCCTTCCCTTGTGGAAGGTTGAATATGCCAATGTTCCTAGACTACAATGGTGTTTTTTGTTGGTAACTACCGAGAACCCTCGTCTTGATTTTGTGCCAACAAATGGTTTTTTTATTGGGACCGAGCTTTAAAGGGAGTTTTTAGAGGATGCCTCATCGAATCTACAAGTATGAGGTTGAAAACTGGTGGGAAAGGAAGTGTGATGTGTTCATAAGGAAAGAGGTTGAGTTTCATAACAAGAGCTTTAGGGTTGTAAAAGATATTGTTTTCTATTCAAATCATGCTAGTGACCAATACAATATATTTTGGGTTAAGTTCCCTAAAGAGTTGTTTCAGTGGTTTGATTGGTTGCAAGAATCCCTAGAATACAAAGATCGGATCAAAAAGAGATATAATTGGATTGTTGAGGGTCTAGCATCTCTTCATTGGTTATATCATCAGATCTTATGAGATATGCATTTCTCAGTGCAGACTACTTTGTAGGGTTACATCATCAATTTAGTTGCAAATAATCATCAATCCTTTTTGAAAGTGGGAGTTGTATTCAGAGAAGGAGCCAGAGGAATAATGTTGTGGGAAATCCCTCTGTGGATTAAGGTTTTATTAGTGGAAAAAGAAATTTTATTTGTTCCTTCGGTTGACATGGTAGCTTAAACCCTTGTGCTTAGGGGAAGGCTCTTTGCAGGAGGGTTCATGAGTTGAGACTGAGAAGTTTTCTTTGAGATATGGAGGATCATCAAAAGAATAATGCAAGAGATAGATAAGCTCTGAGGAGGGATTACATTGCGTAAAAATGTTGGTGGAACCAAATGAATATAGCATTGAATAATACCGATCAGTTTTAGAAGAATATCAAAAGAGATGGTGGTGATAAAGAACAACTAGAAGAGTTGCAGAAGTTGCAAAGATGAAGAAGATTGACCAGTCAATGGTTGAAAGAGAAAGTTAGTATGAGAGGTGAACATTCTGGAGGAAGCATACAAGAGGAATGATATTCAAAAGAGATGGATGAAAGAGTAAGGGTAGACATCACCACTGATGGAGAACGTTCATCCTAGACCTCAGAGGGAGTTGTAGGAGAATCAAAACTTGTAACGCCAAAAAATACTAGATTACATCATGAGTTAAATGAAACATTGCAAGTGAGTGAGATTCCCTAGACCAAATAAATATGTTGCATAGGTAAAGGAACCAACCCTAAATCACTTATTCCCCCAACGCCATCTACAAATCTTGTAATTTCTACAATAAATCCTTCTACAATTCATGTTATTTCTAGCTCTATGAGTTCTCCAAGTTCGTTGGGTAGTAGTAGTAGTGGAAGTGTGGGAAGTTCTACCATTATATCCCAACTAGGATTTAATGGGTTTATTTTAGTAAGACCTATAAGTTCAGCTATGAGAACCCAAACTACAAAATCCCTTACCTGATACCCTGATTTTTGGGGAAAGGGAAAGGAGGATGTTGAGCAAAATTGGATTTTATGTGAAGCCATCTGGAGGTCACAAGGGACCCAAAAAGCTAACAAATTGGTTGAGTTTCAAACCACGTTGAAGTTAGGTGGAAATATTATCGTTTAATTCTGTTGTAGTACTTTCCCAACTATTTAATTTGTCAATCCGAGGTTCGTAGACTTACAAATCACACACACTATATATGCAGGACTGAAGTAGAAGTAATCTAATCTAAATTGTTGAAATGAAATTAATCTAAGAAAGCATTGAAAGAATAATCTAGGAAAGGAAAAAATTAATCTAGGAAGCAATACAACATGTGAAGAGTTGAATGACAAAAGACATATGTGAGCTCACACAATATATCAATCTCAAATTATATTACAAGAGCCAAATGACAAAGCATGAAAGAATAACCAAGCTAAGAATCCCCTTCTCCTAATTACAAGACCAAATTATGAATTACATGCTTCTAACTCCCAAGCTAATCTCCCAATTATGAATGATATGATGACCCTCATGAAGAGAGAACACTCTCTTATATACATGAGAGTCTTGAAGAGTGTCATAATTACAGATCCACTATTCTCTCAACCATTCTCAACTACTTTCCCATTATTAGAAGATATGATCGCTTCAAATCCTCCACACATCTCTCACATATCTTATATAAGATATGCCATCCAAATCTTCCATGATCTTCTCCTTTGAATGTGCTTGAATGATTGTCCCAAATATTCTTCAAATCTTCAAAGCTTGAAGATGAAATTCGAATTTGAGACTAGGTGCTAATATTTGACTTTGTTGAAATCTTCACATATGCCTGCACACATCATCAAACTCTTCCAACCTTGATATATAATGAAAATATGTTATTTTTCTAAGATTTAATCATAAATTCACTTATAATACTAAAATGAATACAATGGAAAATAATTAGGAGAAACCCAAGTATCATTATGGAAATGGTATGATGGAAGGTTAATGGGACGATGAAATGTAAGGAATAGTGAAGGAAAAAGAGAATATAAATGTGACATTTCTAAGGCCCAACATGCCCCCCAACTCAACTTGTTGCATGTCCTCATGCAACCATGCATGGATCTTCTTAAGACCTTTTGGCATCCAAACTATGACTTTGATTGATGATGTCTTTTTAATAAGGAATATTTCTAGGATTTGATATATAGGAGTAGTAGCATGTAAAATGCATGTGTAACAGCATGTAATACATGTGTAACAACATGTGAAATATGTGTAACGTCATGTGAATTTTTTCTTATGGCTGGTTCTTGTGTGACAACCATGAATACAAAGAATGTTGGTTCTTGTGTTAACAACATTCATTTCACTTATTGGTTTTCTTGCTGGAATAACTTAGCCATGTACTCACTAGAAATAATAAGCTATCAATGTGCATAAGAAAGCATCGCTGTGTATAAGAAAGACTTTTCTTTATCTTTATGAATCATGTCAATATGTGTATCAATCGAAATGCAACAAAGTGTCATTGGCAAAGAAATGTTAGTGAATCATAAATGGAATGATGAGATGGTAAAATGGAATGAATATGTGGTGAAACAGTTCAGTTTCCCCCCCTCGCCCCCCAACTGATGTGGTTGCATATCCTCATGCAACTTAAGGTAGGTTATGGAAGGAAAGAGAACATGGCAAGGAAATTTTCCAAAATATTCAAGTCATCATATAAGGAATTGTGTGATTAAATCTTAGAAAAGAACATACCTCCACTTACCCAAAAAGTAGATGTAGTTGTTGCAGCTGTTGGATCAAGAAAATGTGACGGGCATTGTAGTTGCAACTGTTGTGACTGATGGAAGAAGGAAGGTGTCACTGCTGCAAAATCAGGAAAATGGAACTACTAATGTTGTTGCTGCTATAACTGGATCATGGGAAGTGAAGGAATTTGAACTGCTACTACTGAATCATGAAAAATGTGGAAGGAAAAGAATATGGAACTGTGGTACTCACATAGATCATAAATCAAACTGTTGCAACTGCTGAGGGGATCATGAAAAAGTGTATAGTCTTCATCTGCTACAATACCAATGGTACAATTCTCATCATGCGAATGAATGTGTTGATGTCAAGCATGAAGAGAAATCATTGGATTACTGACCATTGATGAATGTCGTTAACCAATGCAAGACAAACTCACCAATGATGTCAATGAGTGTCAAGGTACTGAAGTACATCTTGTGAAATGTGAATAGATGGGTTGATGTCGAGCCACTTGCAAGATCTAACGATCAAGGGACATTGATGTATTCTCATGATTGTTAGCGAGAGAACTTGCCATTAAGGCATGCAAGCCTCTAGGTACTCAAAAGGAACTCTAGTCTATATCCCAGATAAGGTGTTGAGGTCGATGGGGCAAGACTGTTGAAAGGTGGGCCTTAAGGAATCCCACATCAGTCAACGAGAGTTTATAAAAGGATTGGTAGGACTATAAATGTAAATATCTCAGTAGCAACAAGGTTTATGGTAAGGAAATGTAATCATGGAAAGGGGATTTGTTTTATTTAGAAGGAAAACTGGAAAGGCAAAAAGAAACTGAAAAAGATAAAGGAATGTATGCAACTTAGAAAGATAGGCGTGTGAAATGATGAGGGATAATTCAATGGAAGATGGGCTTCAATACCAGGATGATTAATCAACTTTGAAGGAGAAATGGGATAGTGTCACAACATGAAATTTGCAGAAATAATAGTGTATCAACATGGTCGTTGTGTAACAACAAACATCAAGATGCGCAAAAAATTTCTTTGTAACAACAAAATGTTTATGTGTAACAACAAAATGTGGTTGTGTAACAGCAAATGTTTCTGTGCAATAGAAAAATGTTTATGTTGAGTAACAACAAAATGTTGTTGTGTAACAACAAAATGTTGTTGTATAACAACTCCTTCAAGTTGTCTATCAAAGCATGTGTTCTTTGAAGAATTTTGTGATTCTTGAAAATCACTTCAGCAGCAAAATGTGAGTGTCTCCGATTCTGAAAAAAAAACTTAGTACGAATTCTATATGAAAACTGTGAGAATTTTGAAAAACATATCATGCAGAAATAAGCGTAATTGCAGCAAATCAAAGAACAATACATGTTTATACCTTTTGTTGTTGTGCTTGTGGTTCGTCATTGATTGTTGCGTGAAGAATTGTAAGAGAGGAATAAGTACGAATACGAGCAACTCAAAGAATAAACTGTGTTTTTATTTGATTGTTGTAATAGTGACTCAAAGAAAAACATAAATCGTGAAAACAACTCAGGAATTTTTAGAATGTCTATTGCAAATTGGTAGTTTTACAATGTTTGTTTTTTTATTTTATAATGTTTTCGTTAATTTTATAGTTTTATAATTTTTGTTTTTGTTTTTCTTTCCATAAAACAAACGAAATCATTTTTTTTTATGATTTTACATTTTTATTGTTTTTATTTTTATAACACACCCAAAATAATAATAATAAAAAAAAGAAATGGCAAAAACACTCAAAATTAAAATTATGAGCTACATCCTTGGTCATTTGTTTTCGAATCAATAAATAATAGAAACATGTTGCCTGCAAAACACATCGATCAAAGATATCAAGAGCATAAATATATCACAAAATTTTTATTGTTCGGCCCTCATTGGTTGTTTCATTATGTCACGGCTCAAGCCTCCAACCGTAATTAATTGCACCAAATATGGAAATCAAATTGGACTCTTATATCATGTTCCATGTGGAGCAGAGTTTTTTATTAACTTGGATTCTTCTTCTTGGAGGGTGTCGTAGTTCAAAATAAATCGTTTTTCCCTCACGCAGTCTACAAAATGGAGCTCCGGAGAATCATAAATTTCTCCCAACTAGTTATGAAATTGAGAAAATTTCTCACAAGTTACCTAATTGCCTCCGTTCTGAAGAAAACCCACGTTTTATTTTTTTCTAAGTCGCCTCAGTTTGCTCATAAAATGTGTTTTAAAATCATGTATTTTAACAGTTACGCATTTCAAGCAATTACATTTTCTGGCAATTACCTCAGCGAAGCTGAATGAGAATGAGGGTGAAAATGTTTGCAGGTTTCACATAAATGCAAGAGATGGAATTGATGCTACTCAGATCAACGAGAAGTTTGCAAGCATGATATCGTTTCAACTGGTGTTCATATTGTTTCAACATGGAAAAATGAAACTTTGATCCTGCACAAATTGTAGATTTTTTATTTTATATTTTGTTTTAAGTTTTGTTTTTATTGCATTCCTAAATAATATAATCCTAATGCACCTACGGTTTTATTGTTTAGAAATCTGCAAATTTATTCAATCATTGTTACAGCAAAAATGTCACTGTTTCAGCAAGTAAAATTTCACTGTAACAGCATGCAAAATTTTGTTGTAACAGCATGTTGTAACATGTAAAATTTTCATTGTAACAGCATGTAAAAATTTTGATGTAACAGCATGTAAAATTTCATTTTTTTTTATTCATCTAATGTTTTATTGTTTTATTGTTTGCAGATCTGCAAATTTAGCAAAAACTTCACTGTTTCAGCAAGTAAAATTTGGCTAAAACAACATGTAAAATGCCGCTATACCAGCATGTAGAAATTTCATTGTTTCAACATGCTGTAACAATATGTAAAATTTTGTTGTATCAGCATGTTGTAACAGCGAAAATTTTCGTTGTATCAGCATGTTGTAACAGCATGTAAATTGGTTTTGTTTTTATTCGTTAATTTTTTTTTACTGTGTTTATTTGTAGGTGAAAGGATGGACACAAAAACATTCATTCAAAATCATCCATATTTTCTGATCCTCATGATCGCACGAAGTGCAGAGGAGAGCATGCTTATTAAAAAAATTAGAGCAAAAACGTTGTTTTATCCGTTAGCCTACCTATTCTATGCTAATTGGGAATTAAATATTGGTTACACATAGGCAAATTTCTAGTGTAGCCAAGCACGCAATAGTAACAGGAATATAGTATCTTTCAATTTCGCAACTAAGGGTCGGAAATGTGTATAAGCATGCGAAATTTGTTGCTAAAATTCTAATTTAACTAAAGAAAAAAAAAACTAAAAGAATCTAACATGGTAGTCTCTTGAAACCAATGTTCAATATAGATTTCGTAGGTGTGATTTTCCTCGCTCAGATCATGTTGCAGCTCCTCATTGTCCTCCTCAAGTTCCTCAGACATTGATTCCTCGTTTGTTTTTGGAGGAGTATTTAAGATCTGGGCTGCTGTCAAGATCTCACACGAAGAGGAGATCCCAACTTTCGCAAGGATTTGAGCGAGTTGTTCCAAGCTGACGATCATAGTTAAATCATATTACAAAAGGGGGTTCTTATAGCACCCAAATCAAAAATAAAAAAATTGAAAATCACACTTGCTAAAACACATTAAAACCTCTTCACAATTGCAAAAATTGAATTTGCTAAAATTGCATAAATTGAAACACACTTACGCTTGCAGGAACTGAAACACTCCCTACATGCCCTTACCCATATGTCACCTCAGAGTTAGGAGCATGACTAATCAAACTAAACCTCAATCCATCGTGCTTCCCCAACAACAGAACCAAAATGTTAGGCGGAAATATTGTCGTTTAATTCCGTTGTAGTACTTTCCCAACTATATAAATTTGTCAATCTGAGGTTCGTAGGCTTACAAAGCACACACACTATATATGCAGGACTGAAGTAGAAGTAATTTAATCTAAATTGCTGAAATGAAATTAACCTAAGAAAGCATTGAAAGACTAATCTAGGAAAGCAAGAAATTAATCTAGGAAACAATACAACATGTGAAGAGTTGAATGACAAAAGACATATGTGAGCTCACACAATATATCAATCTCAAATTATATTACAAAATTCAAATGAAAAAGAATGAAAGAATAAAAAAGCTAAGAATCCCCTTCTCCTAGTTACAAGACCAAATTATGAATTACATGTTTCTAAATCCCAAGCTAATCTCCCAATTATGAATGGTATGATGACCCTCATGAAGAGAGAACACTCTCTTATATACATGAGAGTCTTGAAGAGTGTCATAATTACAGATCCATTATTCTCTCAACCATTCTCAACTACTTTCCCATTATTAGAAGATATGATCCCTTCAAATCCTCCACACATCTCTCACATATCTTAGATAGGATATGCCATCCAAATCTTCCATGATCTTCTCCTTTGAATATGCTTGAATGATTGTCCCAAATATTCTTCAAATCTTCAAAGCTTGAAGATGAAATTTGAGGCTAGGTGTTAATATTTGACTTTGTTAAAATCTTCACATATGCCTGCACACATCATCAAACTCATCCAACCTTGATATATAATGAAAATATGTCATTTTTCTAAGATTTAATCACAAATTCACTGATAATACTAAAATGAATACAATGGAAAATAATTAGGAGAAACCCAAGTATCATTATGGAAATGGTATGATGGAAGGTTAATGGGATGATGAAATGTAAGGAATAATGAAGTAAAAAGAAGATATAAATGTGACATTTCTAAGGCCCAACATGCCCCCCAACTCAACTTGTTGCATGTCCTCATGCAACCATGCATGGATCTTCTTAAGAACTTTTGGCATCCAAACTATGGCTTTGATTGATGATGTCTTTTTAATAAGGAATATTTCTAGGATTTGACATATAGGAGTAGCAGCATGTAAAATGCATGTGTAACAGCATGTAATACATGTGTAACAGCATGTGAAATATGTGTAACATCATGTGAATTTTTTCTTATGGTTGGTTCTTGTGTGACAACCATGAATACAAATAATGTTGGTTCTTGTGTTAACAACATTCATTTTAGTTGCAAACTGGAGGAAGAGGAATAGTGTTCATGATTGTCCCAAAATGTTAGGCGGAAATATTGTCGTTTAATTCCATTGTAGTATTTTCCCAACCATTTAATTTTTCAATCCAAGGTTTGTAGGCTTACGAAGCACACACTATATATATGCAGGACTGAAGTAGAAGTAATCTAATCTAAATTGCTTAAATGAAATTAATCTAGGAAAGCATGAAATTGCATGAGGGAAAAACAGTACAACATGTGAAGAGTTGTACAATAATGGATATAGGTGAGCTCAGACAATAAATCAATATCAAATTATATTACAAGAATCAAATGTCAAAGCATAAAAGCATGATAAATGAAAGAATACAAATCAAAGCTAAGAATCCCCTTCTCCTAATTACAAGACCAAATTATGAATAACATGATTCTAACTCCCAAGCTAATCTCCCAATTATGAATGATATGATGACCCTCATGAAGAGAGAACACTCTCTTATAAACATGAGAGTCTTGAAGAGTGTCATAATTACAGATCCATTATTCTCTAAACCATTCTCAACTACTTTCTCATTATTAGAAGATATGATTCCTTCAAATCCTCCACACATATCTCACATATCTTAGATAGGATATGTCATACAAATCTTCCATGATCTTCTCCTTTGAATATGCTTGAATGATTGTCCCAAATATTATTCAGATCTTCAAAGCTTGAAGATGAAATTTGAATTTGAGGCTAGGTGGTAATATTTGACTTTGTTGAAATATTCACATATGCCTGCACACATCATCAAACTCATCCAACCTTGATATATAATGAAAATATGTCATTTTTCTAAGATTTAATCATAAATTCACTTATAATACTAAAATGAATACAATGGAAAATAATTAGGAGAAACCCAAGTATCATTATGGAAATGGTATGATGGAAGGTTAATGGGATGATGAAATGTAAGGAATAGTGAAGGAAAAAGAGGACATAAATGTGACATTTCTGAGACCCAACAATTGAGAGGTTGAGCTCTCAAATGGTACATGAAGACTATTGATCCATGGATTCAATGTCAAGCCTTCACTCTGGTTCAAGTAAGACAGAGGTTTATTGAATAATTTTGGATGCCACGGTCAGAGAAACAAGCCCTTTTTTATTTGTGGGAGATAAAGCATAGAGATGGAGAGTTTGCATGGAAATATAGTCAGATATTTAAATATGCGATAAGGATGTTGGAAAACCTTATTCATGAATATCATCAAAGGGAATGGTGTATTCATGGGTTTATACCTTTGACCTGCATCCCTTTGACGCAACAAAGAATAACTTCTCTAGGAGAATCCTTGGAGCAAGCCATGAATATTGAAGCTATGACAGGATATCCAAGGAGTTTAAGAATTATGAGACCACCTGAAGATGCTAAATTTACACAGATACATGGTCAAATCTCTACATTAACTAAGAATATCTAAGAATTGACCCTTCCTAAGGTAGGTCGACCACAAGTATGTTGTACGCAATATTATACAAAAGGTCATACGGTTATCGAATGTCCAAGAATGAGAGGATAAGGGCCCTCTAGTAGTCCAATGGAACCTCCGCTAGTAGGGCCATCAAGAGGAGTTGCATAGGTCACTGCTGCAGCACCATTTCATGAGCCTGTTCAATATCATGCCTTTCCAAATAATCAAGGAGTGCAAACTAATTATTACTGTGAGATCTGTAGAAGTCATGAGCATTCTCCATGGCATTTCCCCATTCTATATAAATATACATCTTCCCTAAATATAGTGTATTGTGATTTTTGTGGCTCGCCTACTCATACTACCAATCAATGTTGCACTCTAGATGCACTTGCAGATAGATTGGATCGATCTGCATTCAGAGTGAATGAAGGACCTCAAGGGTTTGGAGGAGGTCACAAAGGTGGATGAACTAGAGGAAGAGGAATAGTTCGTTGATACAATTGGGATGAGAAAGGGCATATCGCGAGAGTTTTTCCACTTCCAAGAAGACCCTGGTGTGCTCATTGCAGAAATAACAATCATGCTATTAAAGATTGTCCTAATATAATTCCTAAATGGGAAGACCATGTCAAACAGAGAGGAGCCAATCTGAGAAATTTTGAACCTAGAGTTGTAGCTGAAAGAAGTGGGCCTAGTATTAATATTGTCACTAGATGAGGAGAAAATAATGGTGTTGATATAAAGATTCCTCATAAAATCAAGATTTAGAAGGATATGCCAGAAAATACCAAGTATGATCTTGTACGACAAAAGTAATTCTTTAAGAATGCGGTAGAAATATTCAAACAAATGCCTAGTCCTTCAACACTTGAAGTTACATAAACTAGTTTCAAGTTGAATCCTCATCAACTAAGCATCACCATAGAGTCATCTACTCAAATGGAGTCTTTGGGTAAGTCACAAAAAGTAGTTGATCTTTGGATTCAGTTATATTTTGACATATTAGATGATGAGAAACTTACTAAGAAGTTGAGGAATATAATCAAAGTGGCCTTGGGAGTTGAAGGAAACCCAAAGGATTTTATTGTTGCTAACCTTCCAGAAAGGAAAGCAAGTAGAGTACATAGGAGAAAGAGGAGGACTAGAATAGAATTCATATTGAATGATCATATTGATGACTATGAGATCATGGATGTTATGCTAGATTTGGGCTCGGATGTCAACATCTTGCCAAAGAAGACTTCGGAGGCAATGGGAAACCCCAAGTTAGTCTATTCTCCTATTAAGTTGCACATGGCAAATCAATACTGCATTTTTCCATTATGAAGGCTACAAAATGTTGAAGTAGATAGGGTTGGTGTCAAAACAATATATGAATTTGAGATTATTGAAATAATGGGGGAGAAGGATCCATATCTAGCTCTATTAGGCATTGACTGGGATTATGAAAACTATTTTGTCATTGATCTTAAAAAGAAAACTATGACTTTTGAGTCTGATGGTATGAATACCACTCAAACTTTAGATCCATATCAAGGCCCATGGTACACCAAAAATACAAATGATGATATGGATACCGATGTCCTTGATCAGATGTATACTATGACTACAAAGAAAAAATATGATTGTATTAACACCACTGCAGATGGCTCAGTTAGTTGGAGGAGTGTTCAATGTGTGGATGAAGATTTTGAAGAGCATTCAATAATTGGCAACAAGGCTGGTATGATAATTTTTCAAGACATTCTGCAACTATCAAATTAGTAAGGTGGAATGGGATTGCAATAGGTGATTATCCAACATATGATGGAACCTATGATCTACATGGTTTTCTTATCGATATGGAGGCTAAGGTTGCAATAGAGCATAGGATTTCAAAACTTGACATAGCTTTGAGATATTCCCCATACAAATGGTGGGGTACCCATAAAGGAACTCTTTCTTCTTGGGATGAGGTTAGACTTTCCATGCAACACCACTACCTTGCTCCATCACAAGATAGACAGTCAAATTGAAAACAGAAGATGAAGAGTCAAATTTCAACGTTGGAGACATATGATTGTTTATCTGATCCAGTTGAGCACATTGAGTACTGTATTAAGGTATGGAAATTTGTGAAACTAACTACTCATTTATGGGTACGTCAATTCTTTCATTCCATAGTAACAGTTCCAAAATATTGGTATGTGCATGAGGAGACTAGAAGACAAATTGCATGCTAGAAGTAACTACAAGATGAGTTCTTTCATGATTTCTCCTTTCCTGGTAAGTCTTCAGAAATCACTATTGTAAAACAACAAATTGAGACATTGTTGTTTACTAATGAATTCAAGCCCAAGTATTCACCTACAATATGTCTTGAGCATGAATATATCTTTTATCCATATCCTACAATAATACCCATGGCCTGTAGCAAGGTTGACAAGGGTCTTGAAGATCTTGAAGACTTGGAGGAGCTTAGACATTTAATCTTTAAGGAATCTGTAGGAACAAGAGAAGTTAAAGACACTCTATCAGGTAATGCTAGTAGTTCATATACTCATCCTATGAAGTTGCATAAGATTAATATTGGGATTGAGGAGCATCCTAAGATGGCTTATATAGGATATTATTTGGATGACTAGACCATGATAGAGATCTAGGCTCTGTTGTGAGAGTATGAGGATTTGTTCCCAAAGATATTTTCATAACTTAAAGGAATTAAATGAGACTTGGGAGAGATGAAGATAGAGTTGAAGCATGATGCTAATCCAGTAAAAAAAAAAACATATTTCTTGAACCCTATATTCAAAGAAAAGGTTAAGAAATAAATTGATAGGATGCTTGTAGCTGGGTTAATTTTTCTTGTGGATGAGGATGAATGAATTAGTCCTATTTTCATAAAGAGCAAGAAAGGAATTGAATATATAAGATTTTGTGTGGACTATAGAATTTTGAATTCATAATGTGTGCATGATCCTTTCCCTACTCCATTCATTCATGATATACTTGATCAAGTAGTTGGTAATGAAGCATATTGATTCACTAATGGGTTTTCAGAATATCATCAAGTTAGGATCGCGGAAGAAGATAAAAGAAATACTACTTTTACCACTGAGTAGGGACCTTCATTTTCTTATAATGTCATGCCCTTTTGGCTTAATAATTCTCCATTTGTCTTTTCCAGGATTGTTATTGTTGCATTTCATGACATTATTCACAATTTTCTTGAAGTTTACATGGATGACTGGACTGTGACCATATTTTTGATGGAACACATAGGCCTACTTTAGTTGATTTTTTATTGTTATCGACAGCTACAAATCTCATTAAATCTAAATAAAGGAATGTTTTGTGTACCTTTTGGAAACTTGTTGGGACATATTGTGTGTAGGGAAGAAGTTCTAGTGGATCCTGCAAAAGCTATTTTTATTCGCAATATACCTTCCCCTACAACTGTTAAGTACTTTTGATATACTCTAGGTCATACTAGATACTATCATACATTTATCATGAGTTACACAAGTATAACAATACCTCTGGAGAAGTTGCTGAATAAATATGAAGTTTTTCACTAGACACCTGAATGTGACAAAGCTTTTAACATTTTGAAGGAAATGTTAAGTAGTGCCCCTATTTTAATGCATCCTAACTAGCAGGTTGAATTCCATGTACACATTGATGCTTCTGACACTTCTTTAGGTATTGTTCTTGCACAACCAGGTGAAGTAAATCTAGATCATCCTATTTACTTTGCTATTATAAAATTGTCACAGACCAAGTGCAACTACACTGCCACTGAAAGAGAAGGGTTAGCAATGGTATATGCTCTATAGAAGTTTAGAAATTATTTGTTGGGAGGTAATTTTAAGTATTTCATGGACCATTCAACTTTGAAATATCTGGTTATTAAGCCTATGTTAGAAGGAAGGGTTTGTAGGTGGCTCTCATTGTTCTAGGAATTTTCCTTTGAAGTTGTTGTGAAGCGTAGAAAGTTGAACGCTGGCCCTGACCATTTATCTCAGTTAGATTCAGGAGAAACTGTTGAAGTTGTAGATGTGTAGATGTGTATATGACTAGTTCCTAAGTGCAAAATTATTTAAGATTGAAGCTATCCCATACTATCTCTTTGATATTTCCTTATTTTTAAGCATTGGTGTCTGCCCTGATGGTTATTCTGCAACACAAAAGAGACATTTGGTGGTCCATGCAGAAGACTATCAATTGATTGAATTTCAACTATATAATTTGGAAATGAATAACATCCTTCGAAGGTGTGTACTGGACCATGGAAGACCCGAAATCTTGTGGGAGTGTCACAATGGAGTTGTGGGAGGTCAGGGCCCTCTGTTTTTTAGAAGTGTATGTTGTTGGGAAATGCCAAAGTTTTGAGGAAAGTGTTGCATGACCAACTGGAAAAGGGATAATAATGGAAATCAATTAGAATAGTTAAAACATAACTAAAAGTCTAAGAACAACTGAGACAACAAAAAACACCATTCACCATTTGGACAAGCAGTTAGAAAAGCGACAAAAGCATTAGATGATAGTGTAAAAAGGCTAGAAAAGTAGTTGAACAAGAAGTCTAAGAAGGGGCAAAGAGAATAGTATAAAGAGGAAGGAAATGCGATGAGGTATGAGACTCTTTGGTTGATTGGATGGTTGGTTTGAAGGAAAGCATTCCTGAGTTGATGAATGAGCGTGCATGAGAGATAATCTTGTTTTGTTGTTGTTTGGGTTGGGATCAAGTTATTATTGTCATGATATTATTTTAATGGGTTTTTAGGATGTTACTATCCTTACGTAGTAGGTTAGAGTTGTTGAAATATTGGGTTGGTTGTCATTGATGTCAACCCTTAAAGAAACCCGGTAGTGAATTTCAGTAGCACAAAGTTTTGGGGAATGGACCCAAGTTTTTTTTATGTATAATGGTATGATTTTTAATATATATGAATATAATACTATTCTATATGGATAGTATAGGTCATGTCATTTCCGGTGGTATGTGGAACGTCACATAACTCCTCACGGTTAGAGAGTTATGGCCATGTGAAGTTGAAGAACCCTCATGAGTCATCTAAAAGATCCAAAAGGTCAAAGTAGTCAAAGTGGTTGAAAATAAGAAATTATTTAAATAATAAAGTGAAATGATGAGTGTACTATAAGTCCAAGTAGATGCAAAAGAAATTATTTAAATAATAAAATTAATAGAGAACTTACTAATTGTGCAAAGTGGTCAAGTTAAGTGGACAAGTGGTTAGAAGTGGGTTAGCCCTAAAATAAGGAAAGTAGGTTAAGATGGTTAGAAGGTAACCCCTTGAGGAAGCTATATGAAAGTATAAATAAGAGGCAAAGGTCTCTCATTTAATCACCTATTGAATATCATTGAATATCTATTTTGTGAAAGGTTATTTGGGCAGGTATTATTGATAGAGAAAAGTGCGGCAAAAAAAGTGCAACAAGGAAAGGGTGGAAGAAAAAATGCGGAAAGGAAAGTGTGGAAGAAAAATTGTAGCAGAAAAATCACGGCAGGAAAACTGCAACAGAAAAAGTGCGGCAGGAAAAGTGTGGCAGAAAAATCGCGGTAGGAAAAGTGTGGTTGAAAAAGTGCAGCATGAAAATAGCAGCAGGAAAAGTGCGGCAGAAAAACCATGGCAGCAAAACACTACAAGAAGAAAAAGTTTGAGTTACAGGTTGGTGCATGGCTGATGCACTTGTTTATGGTACAGGTTTATTACAGGTTGTTTGATGCAGGTTGATTGGTACAGGTTTACAGTAGTATATCTCGCAGTGATAGTGTGACAGTGGTTCCATCTTTCTACTTATATTTCAGGGCAGTTGGATGGGGAAAAGACAAGTGGTTGTAGCCACCTTTTGGTTGTATCCGAAGAACATAGGGGGTTGTAGCCAGAGAATTGGGGAGTTGGAGATTCCCTTACGTTGTAGCCTAAGAAACTAGGGGGTTGGAGCCTCCTTCCAGTTGCAGTTGGAAAACAAAGGAAGTTGGTGCTTCCAATGAATGTAATTCTTAAAGACATATAAGAAAAAATATTATGTGGTTTTCTCCCGCTTTAGGTTTCCACATAAAAACATTGGTGTACTATGTATGTGTATGATTGATCATTTTTTCATTGTTTATTTATTCTACAACTATTGGATGATAATGATACATTGATATAACACTTGCATTTTGTGGTTAGAAA
>ML780476.1:190222-230025 GCA_009831015.1 Picea engelmannii
CCAAGTGGGAGATTGTTGGTTGTGGAGCCTGATTATCTTCCTGATTTAGAGGTCTTTTACTTTCAGTCGTGTTTATACCCCATGAAGTATTTACACCCCAGAAGTATGTACACTCTTCCATGCGGGGGAGTGCAGAGGGGGGGCTATCCCCCCCGGCTAGGGGGTCTAGGGGCAAGTGAGCCCCCAGCAGGGATTCGGGGGCGAAGCCCCCGAAGCAAAAATTGCCTTGTAAAAGTATATTGTAATTTCATTGTAAATCTGGACCGTTCATTATAAGGTCGCAGATCTAATGATAGAGATTATGTTAGGGTTTTTTTGCCCTAGAAGGCAACCCTCTTTTATGAGGGAAATGTATTGTGGCTATGTATGTTGGCAAGTATTATATTCTAAGAGAGGAGACTGTGAGAGAAAGAAGAGGAAGTTAGAGTGGGTTTTGCTGTAGGTTGTATCCCTTCATTTTGCTAGATAATAATAAAGAAAGGACCTGGCAATTTCTCTGGTGGACGTAGCCCACACTGGGTGAACCACGTAAATTTGTGTCTCTCTTGTATTGTGTATCTTCTATGTTTTGTTTCCGCATTTGTTTTATTTTATTGCTCTGCGGTCCTGTTTTTCTAACACAACTACCTGCTCATTTATGGGTACGCCGGTTCTTTCATTCCATAGGAACAGTTCCAAATTCTTGGTATGTGCATGGGGAGATCATAAGACAAATTGCATGCTAGAAAGAACTACAAGATCATTTATGTCATGCTTTCTCCTTTTCTGGTAAGTCTTCAGAAATCATTGTTGTAAAACAACAAATTGAGACAATTTTGTTTACTAATGAATTCAAGCCCAAGTATTCACCTACAGTATGTCTTGAGCATGAATATATATTTTATCCATATCCTACAATAATACCCATGGATTGTAGCAAGGTTGACAAGGGTCTTGAAGATCTTGAAGACTTGGAGGAGCTTAGACATTTGATCTTTAAGGAATCTGTAAGAACAAGAGAAGTTAAGGACACTCTATCAGGTAATGCTAGTAGTTCATATACTCATCCTATGAAGTTACATAAGATTAATATTAGGATTGAGGAGCATCCTAAGATGGCTTCTATAGGATATTATTTGGATGACCAGACCATGATAGAGATCTAGGCTCTATTGTGAGAGTATGAGGATTTGTTCCCAAAGATATTTTCATAACTTAAATGAGACTTGGGAGAGATGAAGACAGAGTTGAAGCATGATGCTTATCCGGTAAAACACAAACCATATATCTTGAACCCTAGATTCAAAGAAAAAGGTTAAGAAATAAATTGATAGGATGCTTGTAGCTGGGTTAATTTTTCTTGTGTATGAGGATGAATGGATTAGTCCTATTTTCATACAGAGCAAGAAAGGCATTGAATATATAAGATTTTGTGTGGACTATAGAAGTTTGAATTCATAATGTGTGCATGATCCTTTCCCTACTCCATTCATTCATGATATACTTGATTAGGTAGCTAGTAATGAAGCATATTGCTTCACTAATGGGTTTTCAGAATATCATCAAGTTAGGATCGCGGAAGAAGATAAAAGAAAGACTACTTTTACCACTGAGTAGGGACCTTCGTTTGATTATAATGTCATGTGCTTTGGGCTTAATAATTCTCCATTTGTCTTTTTCGGGATTGTTATTGTTGCATTTCGTGACTTTATTCACAATTTTCTTGAAGTTTACATGGATGACTGGACTATGACCATAATTTTGATGGAACACATAGGCCTACTTTAGTTGATGTTTGATTGTTATTGACAGCTACAAATCTCATCAAATCTAAATAAATGCATCTTTTGTGTACCTTTTGGAAACTTGTTGGGACATATTGTGTGTGGGGAAAAAGTTCTAGTGGATCCTGCAAAAGTTATTTTTATTCGCAATATGCCTTCCCCTACAATTGTTAAGTACTTTTGATCTACTCTGGGTCACACTAGATATTATCACAGATTTATCAAGAGTTACGCAAGTATAACAATACCTCTAGAGAAGTTGCTGAATAAATATGAAGTTTTTCACTAGACATCTGAATGTGACAAAGATTTTAACATTTTGAAGGAAATGTTAAGTAGTGCCCCTATTTTAATGCATCCTAACTAGAGGGTTGAATTACATGTACACATTGATGCTTCTGACACTTCTTTAGGTATTTTTCTTGCACAACTAGGTGAAGGAAATCTAGATCATCCTATTTACTTTGCTAGTATAAAATTTTCACAAACCGAGTGCAACTTCACTGCCACTGAAAGAGAAGGGTTAGCAATGGTATATGCTCTATAGAATTTTAGAAATTATTTGTTGGGGGGTAATTTTAAGTATTTCATGGACCATTCAACTTTGAAATATCTGGTTATTAAGTCTATGTTAGAAGGAAGGATTTGCAAGTGGCTCTCATTGTTCTAGGAATTTTCCTTTGAAGTTGTTGTCAAGCCTAGAAAGTTGAACGTTGGCCCTGACCACTTATCTCGGTTAGATTCAGGAGAAACTGGTGGATTTGTAGATGTGTAGATGACCAGTTCCTAAATGAAAACTTATTTAATATTGAAGCTATCCCATACTATCTCTTTGATATTTCCTTATTTTTAAGCATTGGTGTCTACCCTGATGGTTATTCCGCAACACAAAAGAGACATTTGGTGGTCCATGCAGCAGACTATCAATTGATTGAATTTCAACTATATAAGTTGGAAATGGATAGAATCCTTCAAAGGTGTGTACTCAACCATGGAAGACCCGAAATCTTGTGGGAGTGTCACAGTGGAGTTGTGGGAGGTTATTGTTGGGCCCTCTGTTTTTTAGAAGTGTCTATTGTTGGGAAATGCCAAAGTTTTGAGGAAAGTGTTGCATGAACAACTAGAAAAGGGATAATAACGGAAATCAATTAGAATAGTTAAAACATAACTGAAAGTCTAAGAGCAACTGAGACAACAAAAAACACCATTCACCAGTTGGACAAGCAGTTAGAAAAGTGACAAAAGCATCAGATGTCAGTGGAAAAAGGTTGGAAAAGTAGCAGAACAAGAAGTTTAAGAAGGGGCAAAGAGAATAGTATAAAGAGGAAGGAAATGTGATGAGGTATGAGGTTCTTTGGTTGATTGGTTGGTTGGTTTGAAAGAAAGCGTTCCTGAGTTGATGAATGAGCGTGCATGAGAGATACTCTTGTTTTGTTGTTGTTTGGGTTGGGATCAAGTTATTATTGTCATGATATTATTTTAATGGGTTTTTAGGATGTTACTATGCTTGCGCAGTAGGTTAGAGTTCTTGAAAAATTGGGTTGGTTTTCATTGATATCAACCCTTAAAGAAACCCGGTAGCGAATTCGACAACACAAAGGTTTGGGTAATGGACCCATGTTTGTTTGATGTATAATGGTATGATTTTTAATATATTTGAATATAATACTATTCTATATGAATATTACATGTCATGCAATTTTCGGTGGTATGTGGAACGTCACATAACTCCTCACGGTTAGAGAGTTATGGCCATGTGAAGTTGAAGAACCCTCATGAGTCATCTAGAAACCCCAAAAGGTCAAAGTAGTCAAAGTGGTTGCAAATAAGAAATTATTTAAATAATAAAGTGAAGTGATGAGTGTACTATAAGTCCAAGAAGATGTAAAAGAAATTATTTAAATAATAAAATTAATGGAGAACTTACTAATTGTGGAAAGTGATCAAGTTAAGTGGACAAGTGGTTAGAAGTGGGTTAGCCCTAAAATAAGGAAAGTGGGTTAAGATGGTTAGAAGGTAACCCCTTGAGGAAGCTACATGAAAGTATAAATAAGAGGCAAAGGTCTCTAATTTAATCACCTATTGATTATCATTGAATATCCTTTTTGTGAAAGGTTATTTGGGCAGGTATTATTGATAGAGAAAAGTGTGGCAAGGAAAGTGCGGAAGAAAAAATGAAGCAAGGAAAGTGCGGCATAAAAAGTGTAGCAGAAAAATCACGGCAGGAAAACTGTAACAGAAAAAGTGCAGCAGGAAAAGTGCGGTAGAAAAATCACGGCAGGAAAAGTGCGGTTGAAAAAGTGCGGCAGGAAAATCGCAACAGGAAATGTGCGGCAAAAAAACCACGGCGACAGAACGCTACAAGAAGAAAAAGGTTGAGTTACAGGTTGGTGCATGGTTGATGCACTTGTTTATGGTACAGGTTTATTACAAGTTGTTACAGGTTGTTTGGTGCAGGTTGATTGGTACAGGTGTACAGTGGTAAATCTCACAGTGATAATGTGACAGTGGTTCCATCATTCTACTTATATTTCAGGGCAGTTGGATGGGGAAAAGACAAGTTGTAGCCACCTTCCAATTGTATCCGGAGAACATAGGGGGTTGTAGCCAGAGAATTGGGGAGTTGGAGCTTCCTTTAGGTTGTAGCTTAGGAAACTAGGGGGTTGGAGCCTCCTTCCAGTTGCAACTGGAAAACAAAGGAAGTTGGTGCTTCCAATGAATGTAATTCTTAAAGACATATAAGAAAAAACATTATGTGGTTTTTTCCCGCTTTAGGTTTCCACATAAAAACACGGGTGTACTGTGTATGTGTATGATTGATCATTTGTTCATTGTTTATTTATTCTACAACTATTGGATGATAATGATACATTGATATAACACTTGCATTCTGTGGTTAGAAAATGATTAAATTTCTTGATTATTGATTCACCCCCCCCCCCCTCAGTAATCCAACAATTGGTATCAGATCCAGGTTCCTTCAGAAATCAGTTTAACGGTTGAAAGGTAGATCATGAAGAGAAGCAACATGTATAAAAATGGAATACCACAATTTGATGGACCAAAGTATGCATTTTGGAGCAGAAGGATGAAAACATATATACAGGCACAAGAATTTGAAATTTGGCAATGAGTTGTAGATAGATACAAAGAACCAACAATTCCTTCAACAAATGAAAGAGCAATAAAACTAGGTCAAACTAATTCCAAAGCCACAAAGGCACTTCTGAATGGTCTTTGTGAATCAGTATACACCAAAGTTATACATTGAAAATCCTCTAAAGAGATTTAGGACAAGCTTCAAAAGATTTATGAAGGAGATTCAAAAGTCAAAGCAATAAATCTTCAAACTTACAAAGGTCAGTTCGAACAACTAAAGATGAAGGAAGATGAAAATATTACAACTTACTTCTTACGATTTGATGAAACAATAAATGCAATCATAGGATTGGGAGAAGAAATTAAAGATTTTGTAATTGTTCAAAAGGTACTAAGATCTCTTCCAATGAGATTTATTCCTAAGACATCATCACTAGAAGAAAGAGCAGATCTAGACTCAATAGCATGGACGAACTACATGGAATCTTCACAGCATATGAAATGAGAACTGAACAAAAAAATCCAGATATAAAAGAAGCATCTTTCAAAGCATCCAAGAGGTCAAAGAAAAAGGGAAAACAAAAGGAAAAAGAGCATAATAGTAACAATGACATTTCGGAAGATGATGAAGAAATGACCAACTTTGTCAAAAGATTTAACAAGGGAACCAACGACACATATAAAGGTAAGTTTCCATTGATTTGTTTTAATTGCGATGGTATTGGTCATTTTTCTAACAAATGTCCTCATAAGAAAAATAAGAGGAATGATTAAGATTACTCAAATAACAAACAAACATATAAAGGAAAAAAAACCACAAAGAAATCTTTTAAGAAAAGCTTATGCACCAAATAATACATCTCCTCATTAAATAAAGATGAATTCAGTGACAGTGAGACAAAAAGAATTATATTCATGGAAATAGAAGACTCTGATAAAGAAGACATCGAAGAAGAATGTGAAGAGGCAAAATTTGACTACCTAGAAAAATTGTTGTGTGCCATAGAAGTTATAAGAAGAGAAAAGAAGAAAAACAAGAAGCTACAAGCAGAACTAAACAAAAAAAAAGACACTCAAGAACTAGAACAAATGATCATAAATTTGAAGGTTCAAATAGAATAAGATAAAATAATTGAAGAAACACTCAAAGAACAACTAGAATAAAAAGACAGGATCATTGGAAATTTGGAATCAGAGATTGTCACATTAAGAAAGGATCTTCAAGAGAAAAATATGAAAAACAACTCAAAAGTTTTGGATAACATTATCAACATCCAAAAGCCTCATCATGACAAGTCTAGACTTGAATATAATCAAACAAAAAAGGGATCAAGCTCCAAAACATTATAACAATAAACATATCCAAAAATGTATGCAAAAAAAATCAAAGGGTATGGGAAGACCTACAAGGAAGATTACAGGGACACTCCTCCACTGAGAAGATTCAAATTTCATAATCAATGACCAACATAAACATATAGGCCTCAGGAAGAAGAAGGAAGAAGAAGAGCAAATCCTTTTAGCATATCTTCAACTCCCATGTATTAAACTATATTTTTTGTTTTATGTTATGCATGCAATATTTTTAGACATAAATATATGAATTGCAGAGCTAATAATAGGAACATAAACAACTTTGAAAGTCATACACAAAAGGGTTATCCAAGAAGGCCTAGTGAAACAAAGAGAAGAAGTTACAACAAGTTTGAATCATTGAAAATTGAAATGGAATGCTACAAGTGTAACAACTTTGGACACATGGCCAAAGATTACAAAATGGCAGTTCCTCCTAGAGAACCACAATAGAACAACAACAGTCACAGACAAGAACCTCATAACAGAACATGGATAAGAAAGCAGAATCAGTATAGTAATGAAGAATGCACACTCACTCTACAAGATAAGCAGAAGAAATGTGGTTGGTATGTTGATATTGGTTGTTCAAAACACATGGCGGGTGATAAAGACAAGTTTCTTACATTAAGAAAGGAAAGAAATGGATTAGTCTCTTTCAGAAATGATGATTCAGCGAAAATCATTGGAAAAGGCACAATCAGAATTGGAAACAAGAATACCAAGGCAAAAAATGTTCTACTAGTAGAATATATGAAACATAATATTCTAAGTGTGAGTCAAATGTGTGACCAAGGTCATAAAGTTACTTTCGATTCACAAAAGTGTGAGATAAGAAAAGAAGGTTCAGGAAAATTGATTGCAACAACTATAAGAACTTCAAGCAACATATATGTATTAAGTGAAATTGAAAATGAAAAGTGTTGTCTAGGAAAGGAAGATGAAAGTTGGTTATGGCACAGAAGAATGGGTCAAATACACTTTGATAACCTTTTCAAAGTCAGCAAAAAGGAATCAGTTAGAGAAATTCCCTAGATCATGAAACCGACCAACACTTTATGCAACCATTGTCAATAAGGAAAGCAAACAAAGACCAGGTTTAAATCAAAAGAATATTCAACGACAAGACCATTGTAAATTGTGCATATTGATCTAGTTGAAACAACTACAACAAAGGGTTTAAAAGATGAGAAATACTTTATGTTATTAGTTGATGATTATACAAGAATAACTGCAGTTTGTTTTCTCAGGAATAAGTCAGAAGCTTTTAAAAACTTCAAGGTCTACAAAGAAATGGTTGAAAATGAAATGGATTCAAAAATCAAATGTTTGAGATCTTATAATGGAAGAGAGTTCACTTCAAAGGAATTTATTGACTACTGCAGCAGGCATGGAATAAAAAGGCAATTCTTTGTTGCTAGGACACCTCAACAGAATGGAGTTGTTGAAAGAAAGAACGAGACAATAAAGGAAATGGCTCAAACAATGCTAATGGATTCCAAATTGACGGATATATTGTGGACACATGTAATTCATATAGCGGTTCACATTCAAAACAAATTAATTCTCATAAACAATAATGACAAAACCCCCTACGAGCTATGGAAAGGAAGACCAACAAATGTGAAGCACTTCAGAGTATTTTGAAGAAAATGCTACATCAAAAAAAAAGATGGAAGAATGGGAAAGTTTGACTCTTGTGTGGACAAAGAAGTACTTGTTAGTTACTCAAGTACAAGGAAAGCATACAAGTGTTACAATTTGAGGTTGAACAAAGTTGTGGAAAACATTAATGTAACAATTGATGAAACAGGTAGACGATAATTAAAGGAAGAAGAAAATGAATCAATGGAACAACTTTGCGAAGAAGAAACAAAAGATGAAGAAGAAGTAGAAGGGGAAGATGAAGAGGATCAGACAGAAGTAGAAGAGAAAGTTCAGCAAGTGACTCCAAAGACACCTAGAAAACAAGTACAAAAGGATTATCCTTCAGATCAGATTATCGGAAACAAAGATGCAGTAGTTGAGACTAGAAGAAGAATCCATTCACTAGAAAAAACACACCTAGCACTCTCATCTATGATTGAACCAAACAGTTTTGAAGAAGCCAACAATGATGAATTTTTTAATAAGGCCATGGATGAAGAATTGGATCAAATAGAGAAGAATGACACTTGGGAATTGGTTCCAAGACCGAATAATAAGAATGTGATTGGCACAAAGTGGGTATTCAAAAATAAAGTGAATGAAGATGGATAGGTTACAAGGAACAAAGCTAGATTGGTATGTAAATGATATGCACAGGTTGAAGGAATCAACTTTGAAGAAACATTTGCACCAGTTTCTAGAATGGAAGGAATATGATTTCTCTTAGCTTATACATGCTCCAAGAATATTAAAGCGTATCAGATCGATGTGAAATCATCATTTCTGAATGGGGAACTTGAAGAAGAAGTCTACATTGACAACCAGAAGGATTTTAGTTGTCAGAGAATGCAAATTATGTGTGTAAATTGAAGAATGTCTTGTATGATCTAAAACAATCTCCTAGAGCATGGTACTCTAGACTGGATAAATATCTATAGCAAGCAAGGTTTAAAAAATGAAGTGCAAACAACAACCGCTACATCAAGGTAACTCAAGATAGTATTTTATTAATCGAAGTTTATGTTGATGATATTATTTTTGGAAGCAATGATGATAGGTTAAGACAAAAATTTGCAAACGATATGCAGAATGAATTTGAAATGTCTTTACTCGGAGAACTATCATTCTTTCTGGGTCTTCAAATACGTCAAAGAAACCAAGGAATTTTTATTTCTCAAACTAAGTATATCAGAGAAATGCTAAAGAGGTTCAGAATGGAAGATTGCAAACCAGTTACCACTCATATGCAAACCAGTTGGAAGTTGAGAAAAGATGATGATTCAAAGTCTACAAACCAGAGGTAATATAGGAAATGATTGGTCACTTACTATATGTGACATTATAGAAAATTGTTGTTGGGAAAAACACCCTATGAACTAGCAAATTAGGGTCAGACTTTTCATGTAGATTTGATCGAATAGAAACTATTTTTTTACCTACATCCCAAGATTTAAATCCCTTTTTCTCAGTAAATGCATGGAAAATGACCACCTACCTTATTACCGGCATTCGATGTAGATCCTCCATTGTGTTTGATTACTTGTTTCCGCTACTCCTTCCAAATATGACCTGCACTCAAGACAAACAACAACTATGCATGCATGCTACTTCTATACTCAAGGGTTAGAAATCAAACATAAACTAATCGAATCATAGAGAGCTCATGAATTGGGATGGGAAAATCATTCTTTCTATTACATAAAGTGAATCAACTTACAAAAGCTGAGACCGGCCACCGCTCCTTGAACCTGATCCTGGGCTCCTCTTCTTCTATCCTTCAACTGCTTTGTGTTAAATCTCCTTTGGCGTGAGGAAAGGCTAAAGGGTTGGGACAATGGAATACGTAAAAGGGCAGAGTTTCTTCGCTATATTTTTTCTTCCTCCAAATGGTACCCCTACCCATTCTCTTATAGGCTAGAAGGAGCTAGGGTTTTGGATGAACCCTCGGCCATGCATGGCAGGGAGTTTCAGTTAACTGACCCATAGTTTTTTGTTCCGTCGAAAACTTTCCTTTTTTCGTGCTTTTGTAGGTACATGCGGGATGTTGTGAGTCAACCAGCGTGTACACACGTGCAGTAATGGATTAGGTCACGTGGGCCTTTACACAAGAGGATTTTCAAAGAGTTGCTCAGCAGAGTTTTGGCAAAGAAGGGATATGAGTTGGCCTAATGCCAGGTAAGCATGTGTGGTGCAATTTAGAGTTATAACAGATGCCCCCTAATGTGTGAGGTTAGAAGAGCATCTGATGGCCGAAATACATTACCAATATTTACTGATGTGCCGAACGATTGAGCCCAAGGATCAGGAACCAGGAGGTGTCATCTGCAAAATAACAAATGTCTCACCGAGGCGGGCATACCCATGCTCGGGATAAAATAGAACCATGGATACCAATCAAATACACTATAGATCCATCTCAAATAACTATAAAGAGTAGCCACGGATAATACATAGTGGAGCTACATCTCAAAATCGGAAAGATATACATATGGAGTATCCATCTTCCAGAAGATAATTCAGCCTAATGGTTGGACTTCAGAGCTCGAGCAACAACTTCAAAATCTTCCAAAACTCGGGTAAGAGTGTAATATGAGTGTATGACTGTGCTACCCAGAGGTCTTCGACGGCTCATCGGTCATGGACTTGATAATCTTGATGATCGGACTAAAGGCTTCAGTGATTTCGAACAAGGACTTGATTGGACATTCAGGATGGCCAGGTATGCGGACAAGAGACATATTGCAGAGGGGCCGACTTAGGTTTAGTGACAAAATTCCCTTGGACAATAGCATGACAAGTGATGAGACCCAGGCAGCATATATGTTAATCATAAGTCTACGAAGCAGGAGGCAACGCAAACTCTCCATATGTTTGGAAGAATAACCAAACGGTGTGTTATCACTCCAGGAAACTCTCCTAGGTTGTAAGTCGGAGATGCCTGGTAACTAACTCTTTTTGGGAAATATTTTCTTAATAATTGATGTGGTTTTTGGATCAAGATGAATATCTAGGGACTGGACTGTGTTTTTAAGACTGTCTAGAGATATCAAATATCACAAGGCCTTCTAGGAATGCAATCAGACAAGGTTTGATTAAATAGAAGAGAAGATAGCTATTGAACCAGATTATACTCATATAAAACAAGCACAATGGGTTTAAGAACTAAGGAAATAACTTATGATCCTTAACTTAATCAATCATTTAGTGAGATGACAGTCACATGTAGATTGAATAAGTGCTAATAAAGGAATCATTCACTCATAAGATATCAGAGAACAGAAAAGAAAAAGTCTGACAACACAACTGAAGGAAGCTTGCAATGTTTCATATATTAAGAATAAGTCTCTCTTACAGTCGCAGCATGTAGAACCCAAAATTGAACCTTCGGTTCATCTTCTATCCTAAGCTTTATAGCATTACAAAGTAGTTCTAAGATCCTGAAAACAAGGATCAAATATACTAAACATAGTAACTCAAAATTCAGTTGCAAAAGAAGTGGGATGCTTCCCCAAAATGAGGCCAATCCCAGATTTCTCTCTGTTGATTGTTGGTGTAGTGTAGAACAGCCTCCCAAGGCTAAATGATGACTCTCAAATAGAGACCAAGTCAAATTTGCTGATGTGGCAAGGTGTCCTGATTTTCTGTCTTAATTAAAAATGTCCATAAACCTTTGAAACATCTCCTTTCTCCACAATTTGTCAAAAATAATTGTTGGGCTGGACTTGATAATTCATTAGACATTCATTCGAAAAGATCTCGAATATTTTCATCTCAAAAATCCTTGATCTGTGTAAAAACTCATCCAATCTGGACACACAGGCTTTCGGTGGTTATCTAGGAAATTTTTTGGGTGACTTATCTACCGAAAGCACCTCTTTCGGTGGTTAATGAACAGTTGTCCTGTTCGCCTAAACCACCGAAAGTTAAACTTTGAATAACTTTCAAAATTGCAAAAAATGTTACCCTGGATCCTCTTTAATGCTTAAGATTTCTTAGATGTTGCAGCCCTGGTTCGTGCAAACCTACGAACTTCTGTTGGCTGTGTAGGGAGCTCTGGTGTATCCATTATGGTCGTGGCTAAATTAGCCAAAGTGGCCAACCTAATTTTCTCCTCTTCTGGTGATTTAAATTCTTTTAATTTGAGCCTTAGAATCCTAAGCTGCCTATATAGTTTTATATTTTCTCTGATCAAAACTCTGTTTCTATCTTTGATTTTGTCATGTTTTTCTTTAAGAGTTTGATTCATTTTGAACAATTCAGCATTTCTGTCAGTGAGATCTGTGTTGGCTTTTTTGATCACCCTCTCTAGAACTTCCATCTCATAAATATGTTGTAGGAGCTTGTTTATTTTCTATGTTCTACCTTTCTTAGGCCTGCTTGAGGAGGCTTCTGCTTCTGGTTTCCTATGGGTCTCTGGAGGACTTGATGAAGGTAGATTTGAATGAAATTTTGCATCCTGTTTGATCTGCAATCTATCCTGTGTCTCTGCCACCCCCTGATCTGATTCAGAGTCACTATAAGGTAGATTGAGAAGGTTTTTTCCTGTGGCAGGGTTTTTAGATTGTTTATCTTCAAACTGCAATTTCCTCTTGATTCCTTCCTTCTTACTAGGGGATGCTTTTATAGGATCTCTGGGTATTGAGATTGCTTTCCTTTTCCTGTGACTACTCTTGGGAGTAGGAGATTTTCTGCCTCTAGCCTTCTTAGTTTCTGCCTCTGGTGGTCTTTCTGTCTGAAATTCATTCCAAAACAAAAAGAAACCCCACTCAATTTGCTTCCTCTGCAGAGATTCTCTCACAAGAAGAGTAATCAGCCCTTGATGTGATAATCTGCTGCTAACCTTAGCAAGCTGGGCTTTCACTTGCCTTGCCATCTTTGTCAGGGTTTTGTGAAAGAAGTAAGGCAGGTTTATCAGTCCTCTACCTGTGAAATGATTCAGAAGTTTAAAATGGTAATACATTACCCTGTTGTAGCACCCCTCACAAGTGATATACACCAAAATTGCCTTCAACAGGGATTGCCATTTGGGTTCCAAATAAGACATTGGGATGTCCTTCTTCCAGGTTAAATTTTTATGTACAGGTAGCAAATAGGATCTGAACTCGGTGTTTGCAGGTATGGTGGTTTTAAACCAACAGTCACCCATTCTGGATAACCCTGTGTATTCAGCAATGGCTTCTTTGTCGATGATAATCTCCTCCCTGCCTATTTTAGCAATCCTTCCATCATATGAGAGAGCAAAAGTTTCGACCACCTGTTGGTGAAATGTTGTCAATTTCTCATAGTATGAAAAAACTCCAATCTGTCTGGAACACTCTCCCACCTCCGGATGAGCTTCCAAATACCAAATTCCGTCCACCTCGGATCTCAAAGCAAGACTTGCTTTCGACATGGGTTGATGCTGATTGTGCCTGATACTGTGGGAAACAAGACGTTCAGGAGGCAATGACTCTGGGAACTATGAACACAGCAAAATCTTTTATGGAAAACCGGTGAAAAAGAATGACACAAACCAAGTTCAGAAAACTGACACAGTTTTGGATGACCGTTTGCCTAAGAAAATGCTGAAACTTTAAATTTTTGGTGACATTTGTATTTCTGAACTGAAAGATAATAGATTCTGAACTTACCTGATAACCCGACCAGGTTTACTTGACTCGAGAGTGCTTGTTGGACCTAGTGACACTTTGACAATCGCCAGAGAACGCGGGATCGGGACTCTCAAAAATACGATTTACTGATGAAATTGCGAGCTTATAGTTATCTTCAGCAATCTCCGGGATTCATAATGACTCATCAAGATTTCAGATGAGGGAATAACCTAATAATGATGGTTACAGTACTTGCCACTGAAATGGAGGGTAGCTCCGTGCAATCATACCTGCCAATCACCGCCCTGTGTGGATTTGAAATGACGAATGCGGTTGATAAGACACAGGTGTTTCAAACCTTTCGGATGGATGCCACGAATGTGCATCATCTCCCGCATGGCGAGCTTTCGGCGGTTGTGTTTCTAATCATTGTGCCAATCTTTGACAGCTGGCTCGTGCGAAAGCACGAGCTTTCATTTTTCCTGTTCGCACACTTTCGGTGGTTACTTGCCTTCTGCTATGACCCCCTTAACTACCGAAAGTGAAGACTTTCGGTGGTTAATGAGCACATTGGAGGCTCGCCTAAACCACCGAAACCTAATATTTTTCCTTTTTCTTGACCGAACCAAAATCAACATTTCTTTTGAGTTTGTTTTCAAAATACAGACTCTCTAACCTACTTTCAGAAATTTAGAAATTAAATTTAGATCACAGCCTATCACCTAAAAAAGCAAATAAAAACCCAATTTATTTGAGGAGATAACACTGGCTCCTATTGGGGATGAACACCTCCCTGCGAGGTTTCAAGAACCATAGAATCAATGCCTTTCCTGAAAAAGAACCTAAAAACTAAACTATCTGCAAGTGTTTCCATTGGGCATGGAGTTATTCAAAAATAAAAACTAAGACTAATATTACAATGTCTAGGCTTCACAGCCTTAGACGAAATAGAGTTTTAAAAATCTCATGTTTACCGAGCCACTGAACATTTTTTCACCTTCCAGATTCTGCAGAATGAAGGTGTTGTTGTTTTGCACCTGAGTAATCATAAAAGGTCCTGTCCACAAGGAATCGAACTTGTTATGCTTGCCTTTGTCCTGCCTAAGAGCATCCCACTTTAGAACCCAATCACCAATCTGAAAACTATCCACCTTCGCCTTTCTGTCAAAAGTCTTTTTGATCTTCATCTGATGAGCTTCTGATCTGTCCACTAACTGTTCACGAGCTTGTTGCAGTTCCACCAAATCAAGCATCCTTCTTACCATGTCATTTGGCTCGGTCTGCTCTTCCTGAAAGAACTTAGCCACACGCAAAACTAACTGAACAGGAAAAATAGCATCAGTCCCATAAACCAACTTGAATGGGGAAGTTCCTATGGATTTTTTAATAGTTACTCTGTCTTCCCACAAAGCAAATTTCAGTTTGGAATCCCAATTCTTTTTATTTTCCTCTAACAGTTTTCTTATGATTTTGATCAAACTCTTATTTGATGATTCAGCCAAGCCATTACCTTGAGGATAGTGGGAAGTCGAGTGTACAAGCTGGATGCCCATTGATTCACACATGTCTACCAATGCTTCTGCTTTAAACACTGCTGCATTATCTGCTACCAGCCTCTTGGGACAACCAAATCTGCTCAAAATATTTTCATAGAGAAACTTCACGACTACCTAGTGTGTAGCATTCCGGGTGGGGATCGCCTCTATCCACTTTGTGAAATAATATGTGGCTACCAAAATCCACTTGTGTTGACCACTAGATGAAGGAATTATCTCACCTATAAAATCTAAACCCCACTGCTGGAAAGCGCCATTCACCACTATAGGTCTCAGGGGTAAAGATTTTAGCTGCTGCTTACCGGTAAATCTTTGGCATTTGTCACAAGATTTGACGAATGTGCACACATCTGAGAAGAGCAAAGGCCAATAATATCCAGCCCTCGGGATCTTATGGGCAGTAGTCTTCCAATAATCATGACCACCACAAACAGCTGAATGAAACTGATGTGTTACTTCGACAGACTCTTCTTTATCTAAACACCTGAGAAGTAAGCTAGCAGGGTCTCTCCAATATAATAGATTATTGTAAATGCAGAATTTAATAGCTCTGAGCTTAAGAGCTCGAGCTTGAGTCAAACTGAGTTCAGGAGGAACTTCAAGATTTTGCAGAAAATGTATGATGCCAGAATACCATTCACAAGAAGACAAGTGCTCTGCCACTTGCTGACTGTCATGATGCCCTTCCGCTGCCAACTCTGTCTGTAAATTTTTTGAACTTTCTCCTATGAAATTAATATCCAGCAGCTTATGATTTTCCTCCGTTAAAAGCTTGGCAAGGCCCTAGCCTTTTACCAGTTTGGTGGGCTTTACTTCAATATTGAACTCAATCATCTTTGCAATCCATCTGGCTCTCTTTCCGTCAATATCCAGCTAAGTCAAAACATCTTTTATAGAAGATGAAGGAACATATGCGATGACCTTTGAGTGAAGAATATAAATTCTGAATGATTTTAAAGCTTTTATGAGAGCGTAAGCTTGTTTCTCGATAGGTTCATACCTTAGTTCAGCATCCCTGAGTGTTTTGCTGAAGAAAGCCACGGGATGATCAAAATTTTCCTCATCTTTCTGAAGCAGGACTGCTGCCACTGTGTCATAGGAAGCAAAGGAAAAGACATAGAAAGTCTTACTGTAATCTGGGCTGATCAGAATAGGAGATTCGATGATCGCTTTCTTGATATCCTGAAAAGATTTTCTAGCATTATCTGTCCATTTTATCTCAGACCCTTTTTTCAGCATGCATGTTATGTGTTTGACTAATTCAGCAAAATTGGGCACAAACCTTCTAACAAAATTTATCTTACCAAGGAGTGATTGAATGTCCTTCTTTGACCTCGGCAAGGATAGCTTTTGAATTGCCTCCACTCATGCTGGATCAATCATTACACCTTTTGCTGAGACGATGTGGCCTAAGAGATTACCCTTCCTTAGAGCAAACTGGGACTTCTTGGGAGTCAATGAGATCCCGAACTACCTGCATTTTAAGAACACTCTTTTCAGATGTTTCAGATGCTCCTCATGGCTACTGGAATATACTGTGATATCATCAAGGTATATGAGGACAAATTTGTCCTTTTCTCCCACGAAGGCTATATCCATGGCCCTTTGGAATGTGGCCCCGACATTCATCAACCCAAAGGGCATCTTGGTGTACATAAAGGTACCCCAAGGAGTGGTGAATGCAGTCTTCTCCTGGTCATCAGGGTGGACAGAAATCTGATTATAACCGGAAAAGCCATCAAGAAAAGACATGACCTTAGCCCCTGAAATCCTCTGCAACAAGTGTTCCATCTTAGGAAGAGGATAATTTTCCTTCTTAGAGCATTTGTTTAAGTTTCTGAAATCTACACACAATCTGATCTCGCCATTTTTCTTCCTTACTATCACCAGATTGGCAATCCATTTGGAGTATCTCAAGGGAATTATGATCTTGGCATCTAGGAGTTTTTTAATTTCTCTCTCAATCACTGGCAGCAGAAGAGGGCTGATAGTTCTGAGCTTTTGCTTGAAAGGAATGGTGTCTTTTTCAAGAGGTATCTTATGTTGAATAATATCGAGATCATAAGTCTTTAAATCACTATATTTCCAAGCAAAAACATCAGAAAATTCCTTCAAAACACTGCAGTATTTGGATTTCTCATCAGCAGACAACTCGAAAGACAAATTGATAAGTTTGGGTTGGCTTTTACCTCCTATGTTATGCTCGTGAACAGCTGGATCTTTCTCCTTTTTGTCTGGCTTGTAAGGAACATCATTCTGATCAAAAAGCCTTTCTAAGGGTACCAAACCTCGAGGTATATAATTGTTTGGTAGCTGAACAATGTCATGCTGGCCCAACTTTTTCCTTAGTTCAGGTTTCTGTGATTCTTCTTCATTTAGATTCTGCTGATTAATATGCAAATCAGAAAATTCGTCTACCACTTGGAGAAATCTGTTGAGTTCATCATAATCTTCAAAAACTTTCCAATATTTGATATTATCAGGTAAGGAGGGTCGATATTTTACTTGAATCTCATAACTGAGCTTAGGGGGCATGGGCGGAATGAATGTACTGGTTGAAACAGCAAGAGAATCAGCGAACTGATTCATATCCCTTGGTATATATGAAATTTCAAAAACAGAAAAAGAATCATGCACTTTCCATACCTCGTCCCTGTAAGCCTTTAATCTGACATGCTTAGCCTGAAAGGTGTTGTTTACCTATTGTATGATAAGGTCTGCATCTCCCCATACCTTCAAACCTTTTATCCCCATCTCTTTGGCTGAATTTAAACCCAACAGTAGAGCTTCATACTCTGCTATGTTGTTAGTAGTTCTGAAGTCGAGCTTGAAAGACAAAGATATGGTCTCCTTTGAAGGAGAGATCAGAACTACTCCAGCACCTGTTGAATCCTTAGTGCTGGCCCCATCAAAGTACATAGTCTAGACTGAAATTTCCTCACCTTCAGACTGTTGTTCAATAGGCTTCACTAGCTGCATAGGAGTTGATTGACCATCATCAATCTGAAGGATGCATGAACCAAAATCTGTATCCACAGCATAGATAGGATTATTGAGGGAATTATTTCCATCGTTGATGATGTAAGCAAGATGGTTTTCCCTGTAAAGTCTTTTCAGCTCCCCCCGAAACACTGGAATCATGGCATATGACAGATCCATCTGCAATGTACCTCCTAATATTTTTCCCCATGAACGAGACAGAAGAAGCCCAAACTTAAGTGGAATATCAGCAACCACCGCGTCCATAACCATGCTTCTCATTGGCAGCTGAGCAAGGTTAATAACCATGTCTTTGATGAGGCTGAGACATCTGACCTTTCTAGAATCAAAGGAAAAAAGATCTTGATATTGTTTGGTGACTTCAAGACCAAGATCATCCATCACTGCCTTTGGCATAAGGTTATGTGATGCCCCAGAATCAAGCAAACAATTGTGAAGGATTTTGTCATGGACATTTAGGGATATGTAAAATGGTGGACAAGAATCGTCGCGGTCTTCTATCATGGGCCCTATAGTCACTTTAGGCTTATCATCTTGTAGGTTAACAAAATCATCCGATGGAGAGGTCTTAAGCTCAAGAGACTTTAGGATGGTTGTTTTAAAGATTTCATTCTTCATGAGTTCAGTTAAAGGCATTGGTATCTTAACTTTTTGAATTTCTGATTCAAAATTGAAAGAGAAAGATGGTCTGTCTGAAACCTTTACCTTATTGGAAGGAGCTTTGAGACAGACTTGCTCCCTGACTGGGAGCTGAATTTGTTTATTCTGTTGTTTTGCTGGAGGGAGGGTCTGTTTTTCAGGAGCGGGAGACTGCTTGGCAACAACCTCTTTACTCTTCACAGGAGCAGTATCTTCCTTGTTCTTAACAGGAGCAGCAATGGATGTTTTTGTACCAGCATTCTTGGATCTTAAGTTGTAACCTTTCTGCTCATCTGTCAAGTAGACAGCTCCTTCCGCACTTGCTTCCTGAATTTGCTGATCCATCAAGGCCTCTTCATAGTCTACCTGTGTCAAAAATGAAGCATCATTCTCATCACCAAAATAGTTTATTTCATCTGCATCCTCGACTTCATCATGAGATGACGGTTGTTCTTCATCTAACATTGCATTTTGAAGAGGCGGTCTGATCCTCTAATCATCAGCTGCATTCCGATCTCTTTGAAGGATCTGGACTTGTGGATTGTTCCTTCTGTAAGGAAAAGCATTTGGATTTCTCGGGGCAAAAGCATTTGGCTCTTTTTCCCTTGCTGGTTGCTGATTTTGGACTTTCAATTTGGACATTTCGGATGTCAGACTGTCCAACATCTTAGCCATCTTTTCCATTTTACTATTAGAAGAAGAGGAGGACTCAACAGCAGACTTCTTCCTCTCAACCCTTCCTTTAAGCTTCTGTGATGCTGAAATATTAGATTCAACCTCAAGGGCGGCATCTTGCATTAAAGTAAGCGTGGTTGATCGTCTTTCTCTAAGGATAAGACAAAACTCTGAATCAAAGGCAGCAGAGAATGTGATCTTTTCCGATGCATTGCTTGGTTTCATCTCTGCAGGGATCTTACCAAACATTTTATTAAATCTCTTGATGAAGTCCGAGACCGATTCTCCGTCTTCTCTCTTCAAATTTCCAAACTCAAAAATGTAGTATAAAAGATCTCTTCGTTCTCCCCAGTGTTTTAGGAATACCTCATCTAATTGTTCAATACCAGTGATCGAATTTGTTGGTAGCTCTTTGAACCACTTTCGGGCTTGGCCATCCAAACTCTGAACAAAAACTCTAGTCCACACATCTTCTTCTGAAATATTAATGTTTTATGTATAAGCATAAAAAGCTTCAATATGTTCTTCAGCAGTATACTCCCCTGCTCCTGTAAACTTTGGCATATATTTCTGATAGTCACCTGTTGGCATGGCAGACAAGGGATTTGGCAATACAAGTGGGGCATATCTGTTTGCCAAGATCTGTTCCATCCTGGTCAAAGAGGCAGCCATGACAGTCTTGGTGATTGATACAGACGAGGAACTTGTAGGAGATGATGGAGGAGATGAGATGCCTAAGTTAGAATAGAATGGTTGTCTCACTTCATCTTGAGCAGAAGGTTCAGAGATCGGTGAAAAATAAGAGGCTTTATAAAATTGACCAAGCAACAACGCTAAATTCTCTTCACCCTTAGAGGACAGATCATGGAGAATTTCTTCAAGAACAGGCAGATTAGTGTGAGTGTATAAAACACCTTTCGAAGGTTTGATGGGTGATGAATCGAAAGAAGATGAAGAAGAGTTTTCTTTCTGTTTGGAGGATTCTGTATTCAATTCTTTTGGATGGGATGAAATGTCAATCTCAAGAACAGAATCAATAATATTAGAAGAAAATGAAGGTTCTTCTACCTTAGAAACTTGAGATGAATTTTTAATTTCCTGAGAATATTGAATTTTAGCGGGGGATTCAACCAAAGGCTTTTTAGATATGGAAGGATGAGTATCAGTTTGAATACCTTAATCAACTTCCCTTGCAGATCCAGAAGCATGTCTTTGCAAAGATTTGCCCTTACTGATGATCTTCTCGGGATCAGGAACTGGTGTTGTCAATGGGCTTTCTTGGTTCGCCCTGGTGTGAGCTCTTTTTGGAGCCACTTCATTTCAATGGAGTCACCAAATAGAAAATGTACAACCTGATAGTGTCTACTTCTTGTCTATCATCAAGAACTAGATCTATGTAATCTCCCAGAGACGCTGAGCTTTAATCTCCTCTCCCCAGCAACGGCGCCAAATTGTTATCACTCCAGGAAACTCTCCTAGGCTGTAAGTCGGAGATACCTGGTAACTAACTATTTTTGGGAAATATTTTCTTAATAATTGATGTGGTTTTTGGATCAAAATGAATATCTAGGGACTGGACTGTGTGTTTAAGACTGTCTAGAGATATCAAATATCACAAGGCCTTCTAGGAATGCAATCAGACAAGGTTTGATTAAATAGAAGAGAAGATAGCTATTGAACCAGATTATACTCATATAAAACAAGCACAATGGGTTTAAGAACTAAGGAAATAACTTATGATCCTTAACTTAATCAATCAGTTAGTGAGATGACAGTCACATGTAGATTGAATAAGCGCCAATAAAGAAATCATTCACTCATAAGATATCAGAGAACAGAAAAAAAAAAGTCTGACAACACAACTGAAGGAAGCTTGCAATGTTTCATATATTAAGAATAAGTCTCTCTTACAGTAGCAGCATGTAGAACCCAAAATCGAACCTTTGGTTCATCTTCTATCCTAAGCTTTATAGCATTACAAAGTAGTTCTAAGATCCTGAAAACAAGGATCAAATATACTAAACATAGTAACTCAAAATTCAGTTGCAAAAGAAGTGGGACGCTTCCCCAAAATGAGGCCAATCCCAGATTTCTCTCTGTTGATTGTTGGTGTAGTGTAGAACAGCCTCCCAAGGCTAAATGATGACTCTCAAATAGAGACCAAGTCGAATTTGCTGATGTGGCAAGGTGTCCTGATTTTCTCTCTTAATTAAAAATGTCCATAAACCTTTGAAACATCTCATTTCTCCACAATTTGTCAAAAATCACTGTTGGGCTAGACTTGATAATTCATTAGACATTCATTCGAAAAGATCTTGAATCTTTTCATCTCAAAAATCCTTGATCTGTGTAAAAACTCGTCCAATTTGGACACACAGGCTTTCGGTGGTTATCTGGGGAAGTTTCTGGGTGATTTATCTACCGAAAGCACCTCTTTCGGTGGTTAATGAACAGTCGTCCTGTTTGCCTAAACCACCGAAAGTTAAACTTTGAAGAACTTTCAAAATTGCAAAAAATGTTACCCTGGATCCTCTTTAATGCTCAAGATTTCTTAGATGCTGCAGCCCTGGTTCATGCAGACCTACGAACTTCTGTTGGCTGTGTAGGGAGATCTGGTGTATCCATTATGGTCATGGCTAAATTAGCCAAAGTGTCCAACCCAGTTTGCTCCTCTTCTGGTGATTTAAATTCTTTTAATTTGAGCCTTAGAATCCTAAGCTGCCTGTATAGTTTTATATTTTCTCTGATCAAAACTCTGTTTCTATCTTTGATTTTGTCATGTTTTTCTTTAAGAGTTTGATTCATTTTGAACAATTCATCATTTATGTCAGTGAGATCTGTGTTAGCTTTTTTGATCACCCTCTCTAGAACTTCCATCTCATAAATCTGTTGTAGGAGCTTGTTTATTTTCTGTGTTCTACCTTTCTTAGGCCTGCTTGAGGAGGCTTCTACTTCTGGTTGCCTATGGGTCTCTGGAGGACTTGATGAAGGTAGATTTGAATGAAATTTTGCATCCTGTTTGATCTGCAAGTTATCCTGTGTCTCTGCCACCCCCTGATCTGATTCAGAGTCACTATAAGGTAGATTGAGAAGGTTTTTTCCTGTGGCAGGGTTTTTAGATCGTTTATCTTCAAACTGCAATTTCCTCTTGATTCCTTCCTTCTTACTAGGGGATGCTTTTATAGGATCTCTGGGTATTGAGATTGCTTTCCTTTTCCTGTGAATACTCTTGGGAGTAGGAGCTTTTCTGCCTCTAGCCTTCTTAGTTTCTGCCTCTGGTGACCTTTCTGTCTGAAATTCATTCCAAAACAAAAAGAAACCCCACTCAATTTGCTTCCTCTGCAGAGCTTCTCTCACAAGAAGAGTAATCAACCCTTGATGTGATAATCTGCTGCTAACCTTAGCAGGCTGGGATTTCACTTGCCTTGCCATCTTTGTCAGGGTTTTTTGAAAGAAGTAAGGCAAGTTTATCAGTCCTCTGCCTGTGAAATGATTCAGAAGTTTAAAATGGTAATACATTACCCTGTTGTAACACCCCTCACAAGTGATATACACCAAAATTGCCTTCAACAGGGATTGCCATTTGGGTTCCAAATAAGACATTGGGATGTCCTTCTTCCGGGTTAAATTTTTATGTACAGGTAGCAAATAGGATCTGAACTCGGTGTTTGCAGGTATGGTGGTTTTAAACCAACAGTCACCTGTTCTGGATAAACCTGTGTATTCAGCAATGGCTTCTTTGTCGATGATAATCTCCTCCCTGCCTATTTTAGCAATCCTTCCATCATATGAGAGAGAAAAAGTTTCGGCCACCTGTTGGTGAAATTTTGTCAATTTCTCATAGGATGAAAAAACTCCAATCTGTCTAAAACACTCTCCCACCTCCGGATGAGCTTCCAAATGCCAAATTCCGTCCACCTCAGATCTCAAAGCAAGACTTGCTTTCGACATGGGTCGATGTTGATTGTGCCTGATACTGTGGGAAACAAGACGTTCGGGAGGCAATGACTCTGGGAACTATGAACACAGCAAAATATTTTATGGAAAACCGGTGAAAAAGAATGACACAAACCAAATTCGGAAAACTGACACAGTTTTGGATGACCGTTTGCCTGAGAAAATGCCGAAACTTTAAATTTTTGGTAACATTTGTATTTCTGAACTGAAAGATAATAGATTCTGAACTTACCTAATAACCCGACCAAGCTTACTTGACTTGAGAGTGCTTGCTGGGCCTAGTGACACTTTGATGATCGCCAGAGAACGTGGCATCGGGACTCTCGAAAATACGATTTACTGATGAAATCGCGAGCTTATAGTTATCTTCAGCAATCTCTGGGATTCATAATGACTCATCGAGATTTCAGATGAGGGAATAACCTGATAATGATGGTTACAGTACTTGCCACTGAAATGGAGGGTAGATTCGTGCAATCATACCTGCCAATCACCGCCCGGTGTGGATTTGAAATGACGAATGCGGTTGATAAGACACAGGTGTTTCAAACCTTTCGGATGGACGCCATGAACGTGCATCATCTCTCGCATGGCGAGCTTTCGGCGGTTGTGTTTCTAATCATTGCACCAATCTTTGACAGCTGGCTCATGCGAAAGCACGAGCTTTCATTTTTCTCGTTCACACACTTTCGGTGGTTACTCGCCTTCTGCTATGACCCCCTTAAATGTTGAAAGTGAAGACTTTCGGTGGTTAATGAGCACATTGGAGGCTCGCCTAAACCATCGAAACCTGATATTTTTCCTTTTTCTTGACCGAACCAAAATCAACATTTATTTTGAGCTTGTTTTCAAAATACAGACTCTCTAACCTACTTTCAGAAATTTAGAAATTAAATTTAGATCACAGCCTATCACCTAAAAAAGCAAATAAAAACCCAATTTATTTGAGGAGATAACACGGTGCAGGACACAACTCTATATAGCGATAAAAGCTTCCTAAGGTTGTACTACATACCATAGTCTGATGAACAAATGGACAAATGTGCTTTATCCAAGGGCAACTCATTATGCTACCAATAAAGAAAATACCTTTCCCTTCCTCTTTTTGGGGTATATTTGATTTTTTTTTTGTTCTTTTCGATAATTTTGGAAAAAGAATAAAAGAATATTACGTTACAATGGAGGAATGAGTATTGCAAACATACAAGCTCAAGGCACAAGGACAAGACTGATGTTTTGGTAAAATGATACTCGGGGAAAATCCTCCGGCGGCCAAAGGTGTTAAGACGCAGAAGCAAACTATCACAAGGCTGGTGGATAATGTATGCAAATGTGGTTGATAGAACACACAATGGTAACGTCCTTCGATGTAAGTTTAATGAGCCCAGAGAAGGTAAGCTCGGTGGGTTTTCATATTTAGAGAGTCTCAAAAAGCATAAAAGGAGACTCCGTTGGGGTACCTTTTTTTAAGATAGTCTAGTCGGTTCGAAAAAGAGATAAACTAGCACCGATTAGACATCGATTCAAAACCATTTTAATGAGTGTGACAAGGACAAGAACACTCGGCTATTTTTTCACTTTTAAGGAGTCTGAAAAAAGATTAACTATGGACTCCGTCAGGAATGTTCTTCTGGACCAATTTAACGAGTGTGAAAGAATAAAGTCACTCGGTGATCTTTTCAATTTTAGGGAGTCTGAAAAGAGCTTAACTATGGACTCTGTGGGGGTTTCTTTTTCGTAAGTTTAGTCCCTCAGGCCCAAAAAAAGGATAAAATCATACCTGAGAGTACTCTTCTAAAGAATGAAAGTTCTATAGAGTATACCTTTGTTCGTATAGTTGACCGTCCAGACCAAAAAAGGGGTAAACTACCGTCGGACAGACGTGACTTCAAATTTCAGTTTAACGAGCGTGAAAGGCCACAAGATCGCTCGGCAATCTTTTCATGTTTAGAGGGTCTGAAAAGGGCTTAAAAGGAGACCTGTTTAAGGAATGTTCTTCTAGACCAATTTAACGAGTGTGAAGAAACAAGGTCACTCGGTAATCTTTTCATCTTTAAGGAGTCTGAAAAGGGCTTAAAGAAGACTCCATGATGGTTACTTTTCTCAGTTAATCCGAACGAGATCGAAAAGCATAAATGCAGTCTCGTCGGATGTTGTTTTCATATCTCAACGCGAGCTTGAAAAACAACAAAGTTAGCTCATGATAGACTCTTTGTGGGTCGATGTCTGGCATCTCCTCGGGGGAGTTGTATGCTTCGATGAAAACATTGTCTATGACGCCAGGGTTTCGGGAGATGTTGATGGGTATAGTTTCAGCAATAGTCGCCATATTACCCTCAGCATAAATTTCTTGTGTAGCTAAGAGATTAATAGGACATGGCTGATCTCCTGTTATGGTAACGGTGAATTCTCCTGCTTCGATTCAGCTTAACTCTGGGAGAAAATATGATCTGTGATGAAGATCCTCCCAAGGTTTGTCCGGACTAGTCATTGCTTCAATTACTGCTTTGTCAGAAGGAAAGACTAAGTCTAACGAATCGAAGTTAGTGAGAGAACCCTGAGCCCAAATAGGCTCTAGAAGTGGATCTAACTCTTGTGCAGGATTCGGATCAGGGTTAGCTAAAGCTTGCTGGACTAAAGAGTACGCTACCTCAGCGGCAGAAAAGGGCATGGACATGCCTGAGTGCCCTGTCTCATCCATCATGGTTGATGGGGAAGGAAGAATCCAAGGATCCTCAAAGTAAGTCGTGTGGAATGACGAAACCTGAAAAATATCAACCTTATGATGATTGGATATAAATTTGATATCACCTTGAGGGGGCGGGTAATCGAAGGTACCCATCAAGGATGGGCACAAACCAACCCCTACGTTAACAACACCTGGTTGAGGATTATCAATCATTGGGACCGTGGATGCCCCCAGTGAAGGGTCAGGTCTGGAGAAAGACAATTGATCTATGGTCACTATCCGGCCCTCGTGTGCAAACAACAAGACCCAAAAAACTGTAGCGACCACAGCTTGCATAGCATAAGTCCAACTCCTTCCTAACAAAAGATTATAGTCGAGGGGAGCGTTGACTACTTCTACCTCGACACACATGGTCTTCCCTCCTAACTGCACAGGGAAAGAAGGAATGATACCATGTGGTCGAAATGAATGACCATCGAAAGGAGTGAGGAGAGTAGGTGATGGAGACAAAACGGGCTAGTCGATGGCCTTCCAACATGCTAACGACATAACACATGTCGAGGCGCCCTCATCCACTACCGTGCGAAAAATATTCCTTGTAAACGTTTTCGTGGGATGAGCCACTACTATCTGAAACGCTACGTGGTAAGGTAGGCGAGGTTTTAAGTCGGTTGTATCTAGCATGATTGTACCCGGGATGACAAGTCTCGGTAGATCCTAAAGTTGTTAACAAAGCTTTCCTCTGGGAAGGGCAACACTGGAGGACCTCCAAAGCAGACATCGCACAAGGGGTTTTTGATAAATCTTCCACCACAGAGTAGTTCTGGGCGGCCCTTGCATTAGGGTTGTGAGAAGCTCTTTTGAATGCTCATTTGAGGATGCGTGTCATTGTTTCTCCCAACGTCTTCTCAATCTGTAGAGGAAGAGACGGGAGTTCAGCTTTTTTGCCCTTCTCGGAAGTGCTTGGTTAACTATAGGCATGTTCTCTAGTTGATAGAAAAGCATCACCTTTCACCATATATACATTCGTGGGGTTGTTCGAAGAAGGAGGGGGTCCTTGACTGCCCCCTTCCGTGCTTGCAGAGGCTTGAGTTAGATTTTGCCCATGTTGAAATGGATTAGTCAACACTACCTGATGTTGCTGTGTGACAAACTTTTGGGCCTCTGCAAGTCGAGGACAAAGATGGGTCGGGTGGTCTTCCGCACACAAGTTGCATGGATACCTCACCTTCCGTTTTTCCGTGGTCCCTGCCAGCATTATCAGTGGATTTTTTATCCCCCTTACTCTTCTTTCGTTGTTTTTTCTTCCCTTCAAGCTGCTGGGTGGCCTTTGGGTTAGTCGACTGCACGGTGTGTACTTCCAACGTTTGGGTAGGGGGAGCAGCCAAAGCAGTAGTTTGACTGGCTGTTGTGTGTTGTATGGATCACTGTTGCAACTATTTTGTCAATTGCTCAGTGGGCTTGGTTTGTGCTGAACCAATAATACCATTGACATGTGGTCCAGCTCTCTGTCTAGTTTTATCCAGTATCAAACATGGCGCATCTGGCAAGATGTTGTATAATAAACTAGATTGAGAATAGATGAGCTCTCATGATGGCATCTTCTTCGAAGAAAACTTCGGATGTTGTGACATATTTAGATAACTGTGGGAACAAAGACTTAAGGAACCACTCAAGCAGGAATGTTGGTGGGACTGGTACCTTGATTAAACTCTTCTGGTGTCTCCACTCTCGAATATGATTAGAGATATGGTCTGCTATTGTCTGTTCGAAATTAGCGAGCAGCTCTGTGCCAGCATCATATCTCACAGGTAACTAGAAATGGTTAAGGAAGACCATCGCCAGTTCGTCAAAAGAAGAGTATCTTGAGCAATCGAGCTCGATGTACCATTTCGCGGCACTCCCAATAAGAGTACGTTGAAACAATCGCAATTGTATGGAATCATCTTTCAATGAGTTAGATGAGCACCAAAGATGAAAGGTAATCACACGATCACCTGGATCTTCATTAGGCTTGGCCTCGAACTTTGGGATGTCTGAAGGCAACTTCGTCGGTATAGGAGGCCAACGTGGATCATGACAAATAGGATCATTTAACAACCTTGTCAAATCTGGCAAGCGTAAATTCGTCAGGAATGGTAATTTGGGTTGTTGCTAATAACCTGGGAAAAAGGGTCCTGGAGTTTGATTGGCACCAGGTTGCCAGGAAAAGTTTGGTTGTTGACCCAGATTCTAGTAGAAACCATGGCCCTAACCAGCGTAAGGATTTTGCATCTGTGGAGACATCATCGGTTGATTTCCCAAAAAGGACATAGAGTGTTGGGCATGCATTGTATTTGAAGGACTTTAGGAAGGATTACCCCATGCCGGTCCTGTGGGGAGAGGTATAGTAGTCTGTCCGGGGTTCCATTGGCTGTTGAAAGAATTACCCCAGAACGACATTCTGGAGGAGGGAACGGATCCTTGTCCTAAATTCCAAGGTCCTGCTATGTGTTCCCCCTGCGCAGGAATAGTACCCTGCGCAGGAGTAGATTGTCCAAAACTGGGGTTTCCCCCAAACGAGAAAGCGACTAATGAGAAAGTGTTGTTACCAAACGTTTCGTTCCAAAAAAACGGTGTCGAATCTACCGGCATACTGTGTGCAGGTGGTCCCTGACTCCTGGCTCCAAATAAACTATTGTGTGTAGGTTTCCTGGCAAATTGTTGATGCAGACCACCAAGCGAAGGGGACGAAGGAGGGATATGACCTACTACGTAAAGAAAAGTGTTAAAAGGGATAGGAGTGCCCCCAAGGTGACCTTGCAGAGGAGCGCTAAAGCTCCCTCCCCCAGACCCAAAGTCTGTAAAGTGGAGTAGGTTAGTATAGGACTTGTACCCGAACTAGGCATACCGTATGAGAACAAAGGGCCTATCACACTAGGTTTGAAGGGGGTTGTGGCCGCCGCCATAGACGGGTTCGGTCCACTGTGTGACGTAGTTGTGGCCAATACCATGGTGGCTCGAACCGACGGCGGTAGGTTAGGAGATGATTCTCCTGTGGTGGCAACGGTGATGGGAATTAACGAAATCCCAGAAGGAGTAACAACATTTGTTTCCATTTCTGTGTGAGGCACTATCTGGCGTTCGTGAAATTGGATTGGTACAATAAATGGTGCCAAGATATCAGTGGTTGGGGTTTCAACCGAGCCAAGAGCGGCTGCTTCAAGGTTCAAAACGGTTGATTCCTCCGGGAGTTGTTCGGGTACAAAGGTTTGTAACCCGGTCGCTTCAAAAGACCCTTGTTGATCTAGCTTCCACCTTAATGGTGGCGGGGGTGGCTCCAATGTAACCAGTGGCAGGCCAAGAAGCCTTCGTGATCGGTGAAGCTCAGGATCCTCCACTGTGTGAGAAGATCCAAGACACGCTAAAGTATTCTAAACGTTCAAAAGTAACACATACTAAAAAAGAAACCCCTAAGAGATAAGACAAGCAATCACTAAACTATTTGGAAGAACAGTTACAACAACCAACACTAGAGCAACTTACCGGTGCAAGTGTAACTCGAACACGGAAGCATCCTCAGGGTATACTCTGCAAAGCGTGGCCCGATGTCTATCCTAGGTACCACGGTATACCCCCGTATTCACCTATGTATGTTCTTAAAAATATTGGCAACTAGGTTGCCAGCACGTGAACAATCACCAGGCGGGTACAGTCGAAAGTCGAGTAGACCACAATGAGCAGGGTATCGAGCCCGAAACCTGTCAAGGGTATCGAGAGAAAATGGTCCAGAAGACAACTGAGGACCTCGAATGGATTCGAGATCCACGAAACCCCGTGGCAAATGCAAACAACGGAATCCCAAAACAAACCCTCTATATGTGTTCTCCACTACGATTGGTCCAGCTTTGGAGGGGTTATCTCCGCTACCTTTTCGCACGCGACCTCGTGTTTATCCCCTGTGTTAGAGGGGGGTCTCAGATAAATTCCATGAAACTGGACTTAGACACTCCCTATCTCAGACTCCAATGTTTGGTTTTGAATGGCCTTGAAGAGTTTCCTCTCCAACCTAATCCAAGGCCCTAATCCTGAACTAGTTTGTGAACCCTACAAACATAAAAGTCTAGTAGATTTTAAAATTAGTGTTGCTTTTAAGGCTTTGTCTTACGTTAAGGGGTATGAGGGTGAAACTGATGATGTGTAAAAGACGAAAGCAAAAAATGAATGAAAAAGCTGGAAACAACAAACTTTTACGAAATGCAAAATTTCAACAACTTTTTACAAAGAAAGATTTTTAATTTTTCTAAGATTTTTGACAGCAAACTCAAAAGAATTTCCTTCGACTACGAGCTACTTATGATCTAAGTGAACTGCAAAAAACTTACGAAATAAAAAAAATTTCCCTAGCTAATGATGCAGAAACACACTCTTCAACCAAAGAAGAAAATGAAAAGAGATTTTTTTTTTATTTACGTGCTAGTAAAGCAAGAAAGGGAAAATACCGACAAGCAAAAAACCAAAAAAAACAATTCAGGATTAAAGCGCAGATCACAAAGAATCAAATTAAAAAATCACACAAGGGCAATTGAAAAAATAATGACTCTCATGCTTGTCAAAAAACCATAAAACAAAACTTTTTTTTTTTTTTCCTATCAACTTTGAATTGAGAAAAAACAGGCTAAGGGTAAGATGAAGCCTAAGCTACTGACTGTTCAAACATAGATTCAAACACCTGAGAGGAATACTTCTTATCAAAGGAGGGGATGACTACCCCACTCTGAACAAAAAGTAGCATGTACAAGCACGCTACTGTCACTCAAACAGCATGCGTGCAAACACGTGCTGACCAGAAACATAGAGCGTGTACACGTGGGCTGACCTTGTACAAGCCGCGTGTATATCTAAATTTTAAGAAAAAATATGAAAACAAACAGTCCAAACTAGGAAGAGGCCTCTGGTATTGATAACCACGATCCATTGCAGGCTTGGATGCTCTTTCTAACAGAAAAAACAAATAATGCTAGGAAAAATAATAAGGCAAAAAAAACAATCTGAGATAGGACTGTTAACAAACAAGACTCAGACAGGATTCCAGAAAACCCCCTGAGAATGTGTGATTTTGACAGGGAAGAGGAGGACTATCTCTAAGGTTCTCTGAACTCCTACACGCTACTGCTATCTCTACCGCTAGCGTTCACACGTGAGCTGTCAGAGGATAGGGCGCAGGTACACGCGTTCAGGCCTTATCCAGACCGCGTGTACCTCTGTGTGTCCCGAAAAATATAGTCAAGCAAAAGTCAGGGAAAGCTGGTATGGAAAACCAAACTCCCTGCTAGTTCAGCCTTACAAAAATAAAAGAAAAAGACAGGCAAAGAAAAAACAGAAAACCTAGTCTCTAAACTACCCAAAAACTCAAATAAATCTAGGAACCCTAAAGAGTATTCTCCCCGGTACGATCGTCAATTCTGTTGTTAGGAAAAACACCCTACGGACTAGCAAATTAGGGTCAGACTTTGCATGCAAATTTGACCGAATAGAAACTACTTTTTTACCTACATACCAAGATTTAATTCTCTTTTTCTCAGTAAATGCATGGAAAAGGACCACCTACCTTATTACCGGCGTTCGATGTAGATCCTCCGTTGTGTTTGATTACTTGTTTGCGCTGCTCCTTCCAAAGATGACCTGCACTCAAGACAAACAACAACTAGGCATGCATGTTACTTCTATACTCAAGGGTTAGAAATCAAACATATACTAATTGAATCATAGACAACTCATGAATTGGGACGGAAAAAGCATTCTTTCTATTACGTAAAGTGAATCAACTTACAAAAGTTGAGACCGGCCACCGCTCCTTGAACCTAATCCTGGGCTTCTCTTCTTCTGTCCTTCAACTACTTTGCGTTAAATCTCCTTTAGCATGAGGAAAGGCTAAAGGGTTGGGACAATGGAATACGTAAATGGGCAGAGTTTCTTCACTATATTTTTTCCTCCTCCAAATGGTACCCCTACCCCTTCTTTTATAGGCTAGAAGGAGCTAGGGTTTTGGATGAACCCTCGACCATGCATGGTCTGGAGTTTCAGTTAACTGACCCATAGCTTTTTGTTCCGTCAGCAACTTTCATTTTTTCATGCTTTTGTAGGTACACGTGGGCTGTTGTGATTCAGCCAGTGTGTACACGCGTGCAGTAATGGGTTAGGGCTCATGGGCCTTTACACAAGAGGATTTTCGAAGAGTTGCTTAGTAGAGTTTTGGAAAAGAAGGGATATGATTTGGCCTTATGCTAGGTAAGCATGTGTGGTGCAATTTAGGGTTATAACAAAAACCGATGTAATGCAGGCGGTTGGACAGGTGGCACGAGTCCAAGCAGCAACAAAGGAAACACATGTTGTAGCAGTGAAGATGATTTTTAGATATCTCAAAGGAACAAAAGGATTTGGATTATGGTATCAAAAAAGAAAGGATTTATCACTTATTGCCTACACGGATGCATATTGGGAAGGTTACATTGTTGACCGACGAAGCACCAGTGGAGAATTGTTTTACTTGGATGAGTGTTTAGTATCATGGCTAAAAAAGAAAAAATCATTAGAATCCTTATCTACAACTGAGGCATAGTATATTGCAGCAACAACATGTTGTACACAGGTTCTATGGATAAAACAAACTCTGACATAAATACAGGTTGAGTATGATGAGCCCATTCCAATCTATTGTGATAATACAAGCACCATTAGTATCTCAAAGAACCCAGTGATGAACTCCAAGATGAAGCACATTCCAATCAAATATCACTTTCTACGAGAACATGTTGTAGAGAGGAACATCAGAGTTGAATATGTGGGCACAAAAGAACAAGTGGCAGACATCCTTACAAAACCACTTCCAAGGGAATCCTTTGAGTATCTTCTCCAGAGACTCGGAGTAATTTCTACTCCAAAATGAATGTTTTTGAATACTTATCTTATATGTCTTAGATCTACATGAGGAATCACCATAAAGAGGATAGTTCAGGTTGGGAGATCAGTTTCAGAAAGAGTTCAGTCAAGGGGAGCAACTCGAGATGGAAATATATCTTTTCCATTGATGACAAAGGGGGAGAGATTTTTCAGATGCAGAGAACATTGACATGGTTCCAGGGGGAGCATGAGTGATAGGACTTCAATATTGCATCAGAGTGTTTCCATCAATGCCAAAGGGGGATATTGTGGATAAATTGGGTTGGTTGTCATTGATGTTAACCCTTGAAGAAAATTCGGTAGCACAAAGGTTTGGGTAATGGACACAGGTTTGTTGGATGTATAATGGTATGTGTTTTAATATATTTGAAGATACGACTATTCTAGATGGATAATACATGTCATGCCATCTCCGGTGGTATGTGGAACATCACATAACTCCCCACGGTTAGAGAGTTATGGCCATGTGAAGTTGAAGAACCCTCATGAGTCATCTAGAATCCCCAAAAGGTCAAAGTAGTCAAAGTGGTTACAAATAAGAAATTATTTAAATAATAAAGTGAAGTGATGAGTGTACTATAAGTCAAAGTAGATGCAAAAGAAATGATTTAAATAATAAAGTCAATGGAGAACTTACTAATTTTGGAAAGGGGTCAAGTTAAGTGGACAAATGGTTAGAAGTGGGTTAGCCCTAAAATAAGGAAAGTGGGTTAAGATGGTTAGAACGTAATCCCTTGAGGAAACTACATGAAAGTATAAATAAGAGGCAAAGGTATCTCATGTAATCAACTATTGAATATCATTGAATATCTATTTTGTGAAAGGTTATTTGGGCAAGTATTATTGATAAAGTAAAGTGCAGAAACAAAAGTGCAGCAAGAAAAGTAAGACAGAAAAAGTGTGGCAGAAAAATCACGGTAGAAAAACTGCAACAGAAAAAGTGCGGCAGAAAAAGGGTGGCAGAAAAATCACGGCAGGAAATGTGCGGCTGAAAAAGTGTGACAGAAAAAGTGCAAAAGGAAAATCGCGGCAGGAAAAGTGCGACAAAAAAATCGTGGCAGAAAAAGTGCGGCAGGAAAAGTGCGGCAGAAAAACTGTGTTAGAAAAATCACGGCAGCAGAACGCTACAAGAAGAAAAAGGTTGAGGTATAGGTTCGTGCATGGTTGATGCACTTGTTTATGGTACAGGTTGATTACAGGTTGTTTGGTACATTTTGTTACAAGTTGTTTGGTGTAGGTTGATTGGTATAGGTTTACAATGATATATCTCACAGTGATAGTGTGACAATGGTTCCATCATTCTACTTATATTTTAGAGCGGTTGGATGGGGCAAGGACATGTGGTTGTAGTCACCTTCTGGTTGTAGATGGAGAACATAGGGGGTTGTAGCCTCCTTCTAGTTGTAGCCATAGAATTGGGGAGTTGAATCTTCCCTTAGGTTATAGCCTAAGAAACTAGGGGGTTGGAGCCTCCTTCTAGTTGCAGCTGGAAAACAAAGGAAGATGGTGCTTCCAATGAATGTAATTCTTAAAGACATATAAGAAAAAAAATTATGTGGTTTTTTCCTGCTTTAGGTTTCCACGTAAAAACATTGGTGTACTGTGTATGTGTATGATTGATCATTTGTTCATTGTTTATTTATTCTGCAACTATTGGATGATAATGTTACATTGATATAACACTTGCATTTTGTGGTTAGAAAAGGATTAAATTGCTCTATTACTGATTCACCCCCCCTCTTAGTAATCTAACAAGAGTTTGTAATGGGTAATAATCTGTGAATGGATTGCATTTCATAAGCTATTAAATGAGGGATGTACTCATCAAAGTTTTGAGATGATGATAATATAATCGATTGTTTCCGCCCTAAAATTCTGTTATATTGTGTATGAATCTATGGTTTCTATGTTGCACAATTACTTTTGTCACGTATATTTAGCGTTCAATCACTATCTATGAATGTATTTGTGTATTGATGTATGAATTTGAACATGGTAATGTCAAATCCATTGACGCATTATCCTTGACTCGCTTCCCCACACACGTCTCGGCTATGCTTTGAGTGAGACCTCCTTGCCTTGTGGAAGGTTGAATATGCCAATGCTCCTAGACTAAAATGGTACTTTTTGTTGGTAACCTCCGAGAACCTTGGTCTTGATTTTGCACCAACAAATGGTTCTGTTGCCGGGACCTAATATTTAAAGTGAGATTTTAGAGGATTCCTCATTGGATATTCAAATCTGATTTTGAGAATTGGTGGGAAATAAGGTGCAACATGTGCATATAGAAAGAATCCAAGCTACGACACAAATTCTTTAGGGTTGTGAAAAGTGTTGTCTTCTATTTAGAACATATGAGTGGCCAGTACTAGATATTTTGGATCAAAGTTCCTGAAGAGGTATTTCAATGGTTATATCAACTGCAAGAAGCTTTGGAATACAAAGACCAAGCTAAAAGAAGATATAACTAGACCACTAAGGGCTTAGGAGCTCTTCACTGGTTAGATCATTAGATCTATCATGCTATGGAATTCTAGGTATATACCACCTTGGAAGGTTATATTATTGAGTTTGTTACAAAGAACCACCAATCTTTTTCCAAGGCTGGGAACGAATAAGCTCATAAGAGGGCCACCACTGAAGAACAATCCTCAGCCGGAATTCTTGAAGAAGTTGCAGGAGAAACAAAACGTACAACCCCAGAAGATGTTGGATTTCATCAAGATGTTAGCACAACATTACAAATGAATGAGACCCCCCAGATCAAAGAATTTCACTCTAGAGACAAAGGAACCAATCTTGAGTCACCCATTCCCCAACACAATCCATAAACCTGGTAATTTCTACAACAAATCTTTTTTATCAGTTCATTTATTTCTAATCCTTCTAGTCCAGCAAGTTCGAGTAGTAGTAGCAGTGGAAGTGTGGCAAGTGTTTCAATTATATCACAACCAAGACACTCGAGGTTCATTTTAATATGATCTCCAAGTCTAGCAATGGCACATCAACATGCAAGGTCTCTTACTCGATACCTAGATTTTTGGGGTAAAGGGGATGAGCACGTTGAGCAACATTGGTTTCTTTGTGAAGCCATATGGAGGTCTTGCGAAACTATAGATGCAAAAAAAATGGTTGAGTTCTAGACTAACTTGAGGGGTCGAGCTCTAAAGTGGTACTTGAAATCTATCAAGCCAGGGAATAATCAAGGGAAAACTCTCTCTTTAGTCCAAGTGAAGAAGATATTTATAGAGGAATTTTGGTTAACTTAGTCCTAGCAACAAGCTCTCTCTATTTTGCAGGAGATAAAAGAAAGAGACGATGAGTTTGCATGGGAATATAACCAAAGATTTAAGGATGTGATAGATAAATTAGCAAAACTTATCCATGAAAATCATTAGAGCGAGTGGTTTATTTAGGGGTTGTTACTATTAACCCAAATCCCATTGACTTAGCAAAGGATATCTACTTTTCTAGAAGCATTGGAACAAGCCATGAAGATTGAGGCTATGGAAGGTTGTCGCGGAACCTTGCAAGTGATGAGAACACATGAAAATAATAATATTGCGCAACTGCAAGGCCGGATCTTTGCGTTAACTGAAATTATCTAAGAGTTGACCCTTGCTAGAGTAGTTCAACCGTAGGTATGGTATATTGGTTTTTATACCAAAGGTCATACAACAATTGATTGTCCAATATTGATGGGTGCATGACCCCCTACTCATCCGATGGCACCTCCACCAGCAAGAGCATTCGCAGGGGTTGCGCAAGTCATTGTTACAACACCATTTTATAGACATGTTCAATACCATGTTTTTTTGAATCATCGAGGAGGCCTGAGAAATGAGTATTGTGATATATGTAGAAGTTACAAGCACTCTCCGAGGAAATTCCCTATTCTACAAAAGTATACCCCTATTCCAAATATAGTATATTGTGAATTTTGTGGTTCTCCTACTCATTCTACCAACCAATGTAGAGCTTTGGATGCTCTTGTTGGCAGATTAGATTGTTCTACATTCAGAGTCAACGAAACTCCTCAAGGGTTCGAAGGAGGCCGCCGAGATGAAGTAAATCTCAGGGGTCAACGAATTGTTGGATGAGGACCAATTCGTTGCTACAATTTTGATGAGAAAGGACATATTGCAAGAGATTGTCTACTTCCATGAAGACCATGGTGTGCACATTGTAGAAATACTACCCACTCCACCAAAGATTGTTTGGATCTTATTTCCAAATGGGAAGATCGTGCAAGGCAAAGAGGAGCTAATATGATAAATTTTGAGCCTAGATCTATAGTTGAGGGAAGAGCGCTCAATATTAAAATTGTCAATGGAGGAGGAACCAAGACTGGTTCCAATGTTGAAAGTCCTCATCAATTCAAGATCCAAAAGGCAGTTCCTAAGAATACCAAGTACAATCCTACGAGGCAGAAGGAATTCTTTAAGAACATAGTGGAAATGTTCAGACAACTGTCTAGTTCTGCAATGCATGAGGTCGTGGAACCAAGTTTTAAGCCAAACCCTCACCAACCAAGAATCGTTGGAGAATCTCTTGCTTAGATGGAACCCCTGAGTCAATCACAAAAGGTTGTTGGTATGTGGTTACAACTATTTTATGACATATTGGACGATGAACAACTTACTAGGAAGTTATAGAACATAATCAAAAGGGCCTTGGGAATCGAAGGAAACCTGAAAGAGTCTATTGTTGCTAACCTCCCAACAAGAAATGCAATTAGGATATAGAGACAGAAGAGGAGAACTGGGAGAGAATTATGGTTGAATGCTCACCTTGATGAATATGAGATCAAGGATGTTATGTTGAACTTGGGCTTTGATGTCAATATCTTGCCAAAGAATACCTGGGAAGTGATGGGAAAACCTAATCTAGTTTATTCTCCTATTCAGTTGCGGATGGCGAATCAATATTGCATTTATCTAGTAGGAAGGCTGCAAATGTCGAAGTGGATTTGACTGGTGTCAAAATAGTGGGGGACTTTGAGGTCATCAAAATAATGGGGGGGGAATATGTACCCAACTCTATTAGCATTGACTAGGCCTAGGAGAATTATGCTATAATAGATATTAAGAAATAAATTATGACCTTTGAATCACATCACCCTCCCTAAACCAATTAAAAAATTCAAATATTAAAATTGCAAAATATAAAAAATATTTTGTTTCTTCACCTTTAAAAAAAAAAAAAAAACTCACCCATTAATAAAGCAGAAAAATAGACAAGAAACTTAGTAAAAAAAACTTGCAAATATACCAAAACTCACCCATTAATACACCAAAAAGCACATGGACGCAATCAACCTTATCCTTGACTTCAAAGTGAAAGCTATAGGCCAAAACAACTCAAGATTATGAGTATGCAGCATTGGAGATGCAATGGCATTTAACAAAAACCAAATTCTCCATAAAATTGGGAAGGAATATTTTGAAGTTGGCGTGCTATGCTGTAATAGGCTGTCTATAAGCTCAATTATAGCTACTTTAATTTATCATATAAAGTAATTACTGAATTCTGAATCATAATTTATACTTAAAATAAAAGTGATACAGTTCTAAATCATAGTTTATAATTAAAAATAAGAAATGATATAATTCTGAGATAATTTATAATATAAAGTAATTACTGAATTCTGAATCATAATTTATACTTGAAATTAAAAGTGATACAATTCTAAATCATAGTTTATAATTAAAAATAATAAATGATATAATTCTGAGATATAGTTTACTATTAAAACTTATAAAATAAAAAGGATTGTTCAAGTTATGTTGTTCCGAATAATAGTTTATAATTTAAAATTAAAAGTGGTAAAGTGTAGTTGATTTAGCTTTTACTTGAAAAATATTGGACTTAAAAGAACTCTCATTTCTTATGTCTCTGTATTCCAGCGTAAAACCAAATTCTGACATTAAAAAATCTGCCTATTGTTTTAAAAAAATAAAAAAATTGTAGTCGAGTATGTCAATCAATTTGGGAAAATGCGATACGTCCAATGTCTCGAGACTTTCAACCCAGAATGTCGAGGCTTCACTGTAAAGTTGTCATTGGCGTTAAAAAATGTGCGAATGAAAATATAAAATAAACCTGTCGGTGACTCGGAGTCAAGGTTAAAACAAGTGGATATTTTCACAATGACGGGATTTGAATCTTGACGGGTGCTTCAGCCGACAAATTTCAAGGGATGATTGACAAGTGTATGGATGGATTTATTAGATAACTGACAACAGTATTACGTAAGGCCGGTTCAGAAGGTTGCTCGCCCCAGAAATGGTTCTCCCAATCCTGTGAAATGGTTGAAAAAATGGGAACAAATGTCACTGCTACTGCGTAGTACTTACACAAAGCGACATTGACAAACACATCATATGAGCATCTTCTTCAAACGAGCGATGCTTTCCTTTTGGGTTAGGTAAGGTATAGACATTTTATATACATCTCATCAATAAAGTTAGGTCCCCACACACCCTCCTATTCAAGGAGAAAACGGAAAAAATGACTCAGGCAAATGGCGTGGACAGCCTTTTTGAATTCCTTTAAATAAACCCGCCTTCTGATAGAAACAGATGACCCTACAAAATTTAACCCATTCGTAAAAGTTGGTGAAAGCATTTGCACTAACTGCGTACCTATGCTCATGGCGGACTCCCAACAACACCGGCAAACTATGCCGAGGATGGTCCACGAAGACAGCAAACGTTCTCACAAAAAAAGGTCCGCCAAGGCTACGCATCCATTTTGCCACCACTAAGACTTTGTAGTAACGGCGAAGAAGGAGGTGCCGGAGGAATTGAACACGGGACCCGCAGCTTTAGGGAGAACGGCGAGAAACAAGGTTTCAGAAAGAATCGAAAACGGGACGCGAATCTTTAGGGCG
>ML780476.1:235821-247698 GCA_009831015.1 Picea engelmannii
ACTAGAGGTAATCTAAACTCTCTGCAGTGCAAGGTAGTTAGCGATTTGAAAAATCGAGATATCAAAATTGATAGGGTTGAAGAAGGTGTAGAGATACTTAAAAAAAATCTCTCATCTTGTCACGCTCTCTTAATATTAGATGACGTAGATCATGTCGATCAACTGGATGCATTCTTGCCAATTAAGGATGTCCTTAACCCCAGTAGTTTGATTTTGGTTACAACTCGTGACAAAGGTGTTCTTAGAAGTGCAAGCATCGTTGAGTCATCAATTTATCACCTAAACGGCCTCAATAGACTACACTCCCAACAGCTCTTCTGCTCTCATGCCTTTTCTCAGTCATATCCGCCAGTAGGATTTGAAAATTTGGTGTGTGGGTTTTTAGAGGCCTGTGATGGGTTGCCATTATCGCTGAAAGTTTTTGGGGCTCTTCTCTGTGGAGAAAGTGACAAATCTTACTGGGAAGAGGTATTGAATGGACTTAACCAGCTACCTGCTGACATCCAGAAGATACTGAGAATCAGTTATGACTCCCTGAGTGAAGAAGAGCAGCAAATATTTTTAGATATTGCTTGTTTTTCCACAGGAGAAGATAGGGACATGTGGATAAGAGTATGGGGTGGATCGGGATGGAAAGGTCTGGTGGGATTTCGAAATTTACAGAACAAATGTCTCGTGGAGGTGGATCATGTGAATAAAATAAGAATGCATGATCACGTAAGAGACATGGGAAGAAATATTGCGGACTCTTCAAGATTAGTGGCGCGTCGTCTTTGGCGTCCTGTTAAAAACCTTCATGATCTGTTGGAGCAGTTATCCCCTGCAAGTGCTTCAATCATCCCTGAAAACAGATCTGCGGAATAGAAAAACGAATTGCTACAAAACAGAAAACGCAGAAAATGAATTTGCAGCAAAACGGCAAACGAATTGACAGAGCCGCAGAAGATAATGCATAAACACCACGCTTTGATTTCGTTATTGAATTGTGAATTTAAAGGAAATTACATGCATGAAATGCTTCGTAAATAAYRAARSRTCTAACTCAGCTAACTCRGAGATAAAAACAAGAAACCAACAACTGAAAGTTAACTACATCAATCACGCAGAATCGCGGAGCTAATCGGGGAGAAAATAATGGAGAAAATCGTGGAGCAGATTGCTCTCAACTTATTCGACTAACAATCCCGACCTTTGAAGGTGTCAACAATTTTCAAAATTTTTTATTCAAAGTAATGTTCCACATGCTATGTTGCAATTGTTTAATGCTTTCAACGCACAAACAGACAGAAGTGCGCGGAATTAGGATGGCTACCCAGTCCATCCAAAGAAATACTTGGGGTGAGGAATTGTTGCCATTGAATGGAAGTTCGAGTAATGAGGTCTTGGAAATCAAGAAACTGCAACTTCTTGAGGCTGAAGGTGATTTTTTTGAAAGCATATGGACTTGGGTGCGGTTACCAAAGCTCATATGGCTCCGCTGGAATAAGTGTCCCTGCGCTTCACTGCCTTCTTGGATTCCAATGCACTATTTAAGAGTTCTAGAAGTGTCCGGGAGAAATTTGGAAAGATTGTGGCAATGCGAATCTCAGGTAGGTCGATCTGGATGCATTGTAGCTGATAATCTTTAATGTATCTTTTATCTTTATTATGATTTTAACGTAAATATTGCAGGCACCTCTGCAGTTACGAGAGTTAAACATTGCTGCGCCACTTCTAGAGTTTCCAAAGTCCTTAGGGCAGTTGAAGCACCTTGAAAAGATTGAAGCTGTATATTCCTTTTCTGAGGGGGTGCCTCTAACAACGTTACCAGAAGAATTTTGTGATCTTTGCTCCTTGAAATATCTAACGCTAAGATCGTACAGAAGCTTGCAGATTCTTCCAAATTCCTTCGGTAGGTTAACAAATCTCCAAGACATAATTCTGGTTGAGTGTAAAAGTTTGAAGATGCTTCCAGATTCTTTTGGGGGTTTAACAAATCTACAAAGCATTCGTTTAGTTGGATGTGATAGTTTGAAGAAGCTTCCAGATTCGTTGGGGAATTTAACAAAACTCCAAAGCATCCATCTATATGGGAAAAGTTTAGAGATTCTTCCATTTTCCTTGGGGAATTTGAGAAATCTCCAACACATTCTTGTTCGGTCCGAATGTCTAAAGATTCTTCCAAATTCTTTCGGAAATTTGACAAATCTCCAACACATTGATTTTTCTGGGTGTGAGCTTTTGAAAATGCTTCCAAATTCCTTGGAGAATTTGACAAATCTCCAATACATCAAGTTAGCTGGGTGCGAAAATTTGAAGAAGCTTCCAGATTCTGTAGGGAATTTGACAAATCTCAAAAGCATAGATTTGAATGAATGCGAAAGTTTGGATATGCTTCCTCGTTTCTTAGGGAATTTGAAAAATCTCCAGCGGATCGATCTATCTAGGTGCTTCAGTCTGTATATGCTTCCAGAATCCTTGGGGAATTTGCCAAATCTCCAAGGCATCAATCTGAGTTGGTGTGAAAGTTTGGTATCGCTGCCTGAATCTTTGGGGAATTTGACAAATCTAGAAAGCATCGATCTGTCTGGGTGTGAAAGTTTGGAAACGCTTCCAAATTCTTTGGGGAATTTGACAAATCTAGAAAGCATCGATCTGTATCGATGTGAAAGTTTGGCAATGCTTCCAAATTCTTTGGGGCATTTGACAAATCTAAAAAGCATCGATTTGACTCAGTGTCAAAGTTTGAAAATGCTGCCAAATTCCTTCGGTAATCTATTGCAACTTAAACATCTGCATTTGAGGGGTTGCTGCAGTTTGACCATCTTCAGCGAAACACTCGGAAACATAATCATGCTTGAATGCTTAGATCTCTCTCGTTGTTTCCAGATGAAATTACTGCCTCCCCAAGTTGGAAGTCAGCAGTCCCTGAAAAGGTTAAATTTGGTCGGTACAAACCTGAAGGAGTTGCCCGGTGATGTTCTATGCCTCAGCAATTTGGAAGTTCTGAGATTAGGAGGGTTTTTGTTCGAAGTGCTTCCACCTTCTCTCGGTTATCTAACGAGTTTGAAGGAATTGTGGCTTCGCAAATGCGAGAATCTGCAATGTTTGCCCGATTCAATTGGCCTGTTGACTCAATTGACTGTGTTGAACATATCGAGATGTGGAATACAGTATTTACCACCAACTGTCATCAAGATGAACAATCTGAAAGTTTTAACAGTATGCAGGTGTCCTTTAAGCGAACTGCCATTTAAAAGGGTTGAAGGAGATGAAGAAGAGCTATTATTAATGGAGTACACAGGCATGGTTCAACTCAACGAATTAAAGATGTACGACACAGATATATCACAGGTATTCTTTCCTGAAGGCATTTGCCCCAACCTTAAGTATCTCAAAATCTACCATTGTTGAAATCTGGTGGCCGTTGGAGCATTGCCAACGGCACTATTAACTCTGCATTTAAGGTATTGTGGTGCATTGAGCAAAATAGAAGGGCTTTGTGGTCTTGCAAAACTTGAAAGGATGGACATCACAGGGTCGACTAATATAAAAGAAGAGGAGCTTCCGGGTCATGGAACTTTGATATCTTTGAAGGAACCAATAAAGACACATGATTTTTCCTTCGACCTGGAGGAGCACATAGCATCTTTGGAGGAGGATGAGGAGGATGTTTCATTCAATCCTTTTTGTCGCAAATATTGAAATGATGTGTTAAAAATGATAATTACGTGCAAACCTGGCCATGGTGGTTCGTGCAAATTCTCCTCGTAAGCCTGGTAGGGGACGCGTTGATTATTTAAATGTATTTTAATTTTGATCATTTGGCTTTTATGGTGTGTAATTCCAGTATAGGCTTTTTCAACTTCTGCTAAAGAGGAGGCGTGGCATTGCAGAGATTGTCAATTTTCCCTGTGTTGTCCCTATTTTAAAATAAAAAGCTTAAATATCTATTGTAGTTTTTTTGCAATTGAGTTTAGCTTGAGGAACGATTTGATTGATCAATTAAATAGAAGCCAACCCTCTCTGGCCTCGGTCAGTAGCTCCCCTGCCCTTTCCCTTAATTTGATTTTTAATTTACTTCTTCTGTTTTTAGAAGGTTTTCCTATGTGCTCCCTTCTCTTTACTTCTTTACTTTAGGTTTTTTAAAAAAAATGGTCTTTGTTCAATGTTTTGGTCCCTTTCCCTAATCCTTTTTTCAATTTTAGAAAAAAAAATTCCCTAATCCTTTTTTCAATTTCAGAAAGAAAAAAATTATTGAAATTAAAATTGTTTATTACTTTATTTGTATCTTCTTCTTTTTAAATAATTTAATCTTATTAATTTCATTAATTATCTATTTCTAATTTTCTACATTCAAGAGGGGATTCTCCCTCTCTTATTTCAAACCTTCTTTTAGTGTAATATTTAATCTCCCTCTCTTATTTCAAACCTTCTTTTAATCTAATATTCCTCATATTTTTATTTTTTTTTACCCCTGTACTCACATGGTTTTGTAATAATTTAATTTTTCAATAATTTATTATTACAATATTTTAATACTTTGATATTTTTTAAGTTTAATATTGTGATACTTCAATATTAAATTTTCCCTTTTTCTTTATTGTAATATTTTAATAATTTGATATTTTTTAAAGTTTAATATTGTGATACTTCAATATTAAATTCTTCATTTTCCCTCTTTTTTCAAGAGTCATTTTTTAATTTAATTACTTTTTATTTTAATTATTATTTGAATATATTTTAACATTTAATTTCATTATTTTTTTTTTTTTATTAAATTTAATGTGTGTTAGAATTTTCGAAATTTTGGGGGCTCAACAACAATAGCATCTTATAGACCCATTTAAGGGTATAACATATCACTCCAATGATTTGAATTTAGATGGAGGTAGTAACAATTATTTCTCCCAACCACCCAAACTACATTCAATGGACAAATAATAAAAATAAATATTTAATACCACCACCAACTTGGTAATTTGCATCTTTCTTGCTGCCTCCAGGCCTAAGATGAAGGCTTCATATTCAGCCACGTTATTGGTGGCCTCAAACTCAATCTTGTAGGACAAATGAATTTCTTTTTTGGTGGGGGAGATGAGCACGACACCAACCCCAACTCCTTCCTTTGAGCATTCACCATCAAAAAACAATTTTCATGTACCATCCACTTCTTCCACAGAGCTTATAAGAGGATTTGCAAGCATTGGGGTTTCATTGTACCCTTCATTTATAGATAGGATACCAAAGCCCAGATCTTCATCAACAATGTATACCGTATAATTTACAGGGTTGTTATGATCACTGACCACATAAGCAAATTTTGTCTCTTGGTACAGCGTTTTGAGCTCCCCTCGAAAAATTGGGACAGTGGCATAAGTCATATCCATGTGCATAGTGCCTCCCGATTTTCATGCCCAAGTTCTGGAAAACAGCATGCCATAATTGGACCACGACCACATCCATCATAATGCTTTTAAAATGTAGTTGGCCCATGCTAACAACCATGTCTTTGATCAACCCATAACACTTCACTTTTTTGACATCAAATGAATAGAGGCGATGATATGATCTGTTTATTTCCAACTCCAACTTCTCCATGACTACTTTGGGCATAAGATTGTGTGATGCTCCAGAACCAAACATACAATTGTGCAACATCTTATCATGAATATTCAAGGTCGCATAGAAGGGTGCCACAAATTATTCTTTGTCATCAATATGAGGACCAAAAACTATGGTAGGGGACTCATCTTGTACATTCAAAGTATTAGGAGGATTTGTTAATCCCTTCCCTTGCACCATTTTCTCAATTTGTTTATGGTATGAAGGGTTTTTAGCTAGTTCCACCAAAGGCACATGAATCTTGATCTTACACAATTTATGTTCAATATTGAAAGGTGAAACTAATTCTTCAAGTTCTTTATTTTTTTTTTCCTTTTTTATAGGCTCCAAAACTTCATCTACCTTAAGGATGTTCAGAACCTCTTTAGATTTATGTTTGGATAACTTTGGATTAACTTTCTTATCCTAAGGTTGACTGTTTGCAATTGTTTTTTTTTTTGTCGAGGGAGGAGATCATACTTCTTATGCATCTCAGCCTATAGTGCATCAATAAAAATTATGTACCGAATTGAGGTTAAAGCTCCTTTGTTGGGATGACTAGGCATCAATTTCTTAGGACTTAGAGACTCCTTGTAATCATTTTGAGTTAGATGTATGACATCATTCTCATCTTGAATTTGGTGGATTTCTTCAATGTATTCATCATAACCTTCATCCACTACTTCAATAAAGTTGTTGTCATTGTTGATTTTAACAGGAGGCTGAATGGGTTTCTCTTCATTTCTTCTCTCTCTTCTCATGAGTTGTGGATTATGGGGTCTTTTGAATTGATTAGGGTTAGGATTCCTTATGCATCCCTCTTGGGGGGCTCTATTTGTATTTCTATCCTCTATCTCGAATGTGTACATTTTGTTTGTCAGATTCCTAATCATTCTAGACATCTCATCCATATTTGTTTCTTGGGGGTCTCTACTTGGATCAGAAGTACCACAGTCTTCACTCACCTTTCTCTTTTATGTCTGATCTTGGTTTTTCTTCAATTTAATTGATGCAATTGTATTCCCTTCGATGTCTATTGCATCCTCTTGCATTACTAGTAGGGTTGGGGATATTATTTCTCTCAGATTCATGGAAAAATCAACATTAAATTCCCCAACGTATGTCACTTTGGTTGTTGGTTGTAATGAATTTATATATGCAGGGATGTTATTATAGAACTTATTAAACCTCCATTTGAAATCATCAACAATTTCATTGGCTCTTTTCTTGAGTGAGCCAAATTCATTCAGGTAGTATAGGCTATCCATTTTCTCACCCCACTGCCTCATAAAGGCAACTTCTAGAGCTAGCCAAGTATCAATGGCCTGTGTTATGTATAAGTTATGCATGGAATTACAATATGTTATGATTGCATAAGTGGTTCATATGCAGATAATAATATTATAGATGAGTATCAAGGTTGTGTTGAGCATAATTAATAATGGTATCAGAGGAATAATGAGTTAAGTAAAAGAATTTTGAAAATTTTGTATTTGACATAAGTTGGATTTTTTTGGCATATGCCCGTAAGTGAGTCTAGGTGCATTACAATGTGGTATCAAAGCCACAATTTCAACACCGAGCCTACATGAGCTAGAGTCGTCACATAGAAGCTAGAATTGTAGATAAAAATTTCATAGGATGTCTCCATATTAAATTTCCCAAGTGAAATAGGAGAAATTTCGTGGAAAATTTTGGAAAATTGAGCTTAGGGATTAAAACCCCCAATTTTAACCTTTGATTGAGTAAATTTAAGCTTGAAATTGGATGAATTTACGAATTGTTGAACAATCATGGTGCAATTGGGTAAAACCCCCAATTCCCAAGAGAATTTTGGTGGAATTTGTGTCAAGAATTTTTTATGGGACATTTAATTGAAGTTAATTGGGTGAATTTAGGGAGAAATTTTGACTTAGGATGTCATAATTCATCGAATTCAAAGAGTTGTAGAGCTGACCATGGAAGAATTTTGGGAAATTTGGGAAAATCCCCCAAAACTTTAGCAATTCATGTTGAATCATGCTTAAAAGTGGTTGCAACATTGGGTAATGGTGGAAATTGGTTAATTGTCGGGCTGAAATAGAACGTAAGAATATTAACTAGAGTTCCCATGCTAGTCGGGGAGAAATTTCAAAAAAAAAATCATTTTTGAAAGTTTGAGAATTTTTGGAATTCTTGGAAAAATTTTGAAAAATTCCATACACAGTGACATGAAGGCCACATGTCAAGTGATGTGGAAAGTCCACGGTGGTAAGATCGGGGGTCTTCAATGCACGGTGGTGGGACCAAGCGGTGACGTAGGATCCATGATGGAAAATGTTGGAACTCCAAAACCTCAAGTGGTATCAGAGGTTTTTAAGGTGGTTTTGAAATGTTTCATATTGATCTGAATTTATTGTGAGCACAACATGTAGGTAGAGGATTCAAAGGCATTTGATTTGTTAACTCCCCTCCACCTTAAGCTCTGAAATCAATGTGAGCCATTGATCTACTTTCTATCTCTGTCGTCTGATCTAGGGAACGAGCATGTTGCATGCTCGAAGGAAAAAGGGTGCAAGATGGGATTCTCCCATCATCACAACAAATGAATGGGTGCCAAGTGGTGGCCTGACAGAGGAGATGGGACCCTTTTCCCATTCACAATCAGACTAGGTGCCAGGTGGGTAATTTGGTAAGGGTGGGGTCTGTAATTTAATTTTATTAAAATAAAATAAAGGTAAAGCAATGAAGATGAAGGAGAAAGTAAGAGGAAAGAGAGGAGGAAGGTGTTGGAGGATAACAAGACAAGGCCACGGGGGCCAAGAAGTTGACACAAAATCACCTCAGGGTGCCATGTGGACCCAGGATGCCATATCAACAAACACATCATCAAAAATGCCACAGACAAAAGTTGCCTATGGTTTTAAAAATGTCTATAGCCAAAATCGTATTTGGGTCATATTAGGAGCATAATAACTCAGAATTAGATGATTTGTTTTGGGTTTTTTCGTAGTGTCGAGGGTTACATAAATGTTGGAGAGGTCCACTAGCCAATTGTGCACCAATTTGCAAGAAAATACAAATTAGGGGTTTTTGAAGAGCATCGTCATTCTCAGCGGCAGTGACACTATCGATGATGAAATTTTAACAGTGCAACAAAAAAAAAGAAATAAAAATACCTAGTGAAGGGATTGGATAAATTCCAAGGACACTAGAGTGGAGATGCCAAAACAAGAAAAATCCATTATTCTAAGCCACTTTTGGGGGACTTTTGAGATTTTCATAAGAGTGAAAGGGACCACAGACGACAAATATGGAAAATTTTATTTACTCGACATTTCATGTACTCATAAAATTAAACAACTTTTCCTTAGTGGAATTTTTCCAAAAATGCTTAGGTAGAGAGATAGTCAATTTTGGCTAAAAATATGAAGTCCGGGAAAGTTCAAAAAGGACAAAGTTGTCATTTCCAATTCACTGTAGATTAAATGTAATTTGTAAATAATAATAAGTTTTACATTGAATGTTTATAAGGTAACTATCATCTAAGCATTATTTTTCAGAATTTGAGTCTAAGTTGTTATATATTTTAATATTGTATTATATGATATTTATTGGGGTTATATAATTTATTTACTTAAATTTCAAGTAACAAGATATTTATTTACATTCTACATTACTAGCATATCTGCATACCCTTTAAGTCGGCGAATGGAAATGTCGAAAAAATTTGAGGAAAGATTTTATATCAATGTTGTTAATTGGGATTATAAAGATATTGCAATTAAAATGATGATAATCTCTTAGAGAGAGCAATATACTTAAGAACATGATATATATTTTAAGTTAAACTCTATAATTAAATGTATGATCTTTAAGTTATGACACTATTTTAAAAATGATAATGAAAAGATATGATGATGAAATTTATTAATAATAATCATAAAAATATTGCAATTAAAATGTTTTATTTGAAAATTGATGAAAACCCTGGACATGATTTCTGAAATGATGATAGAGGTATATATTTGATGAATTTCACAACATGTTATTGAAGCAAACCACAATACCCTTTTTGATAATGGTATTGACCGAGACAAAAAAGGTGTGAGGCTACATTCTTGACAACGAGAGGGAGAAAGCTGTGAAGTGGCATGCTTGATAGCTAGTGGGAGGTGTGAAGTGACATGCTTGATAGCTAGAGGGAGGTGTATAAATACAAGGTGGTTTTGTTGACAGATTTTGGAATCAAGATCTAACCATGTTCAAAAATCCTTGAAAACCTAATTTGCAGACATCGGGTTAAAAATATAAGATCCCAGTAAGGAAAAGTGATTAGTACCTATGAACCTGTAAACATTCAAAAGTTTTACAAATTTCCACTTCCTCGTGTTTTGATTTCTTAAGCTTGGTTGAATCTGTCAATTGGGCCTCGTTATTGTTCAACTATGAACATGTCCAAGGAGTTGTGATGAAGAATTATTTCCGAAGTTGTTGGGAGGCATCACTGATAAACTCTAACCAAATAAAAGAAGTTGCAATTCCACAACTTATTTAATCACAAGAAAAAAATCTAAATCGTCGGATGATGAAGGGAAAATCACTTATAGATTCCTACCGAGGAAAAAATTTGGAATTATGTTACCACGATTGTGTCTCTATTATCTCCCTTTATCTATAGATCAAAATTGTGTATTAATGTTGCAGTTGGAGGGTATTGATGAATTTCCCTCTATCTTTCATGTGAATTAGTATCTATCCCCTCATGAATTTCTCTCTATCTTTCATGTATATTAGTATCTATCCGCTAAGAGTTTGAGGTGAGCAAGGGCGTAAGTTCTAATGCTAGTTGTCATGCTTTATTTGTCACATGTTGTCTTTTTTAAACCTTAGTTAATCATAAGTATTTTTTCAAACTATTATACTAGAGAACCTATCGACAATCTTTTTAATTATTTTATATCGACACTCTTTTTAATTATTTGTTGGCTTCATTGATGATATAATAATATAGTGTGTTTATTAACCATTGGTATCTAATATGGTATTTTTACTCAACATGATTCATTCACTAATTCAATATGTTATGTTAAGCATCTTCATCTTTTATTTTCAAAGCCTTGTGTGAACTCATGACTCCATAATCCAAAAACACAGATATTGGTCTTGTGAAATCGAACCAGTTATATATTAAACACTCCATAATCCAAAAAGATAGATATTGGTCTTGTGAAATCCAACCGACTACATATAAAATATTTTGTTGTTGTTGTCCTCTAATATGTTATACTACACTTGAACTTTATCGAGATTGGAGATGACAAATAAGGATACCCCTTAAGATGGAAATACACCAGCTCTTGAGAGAGGAGTTGTGCTTGTGATAGGAGCCTTGCTTCTTAGTTACCTCATTGTCAAATTCTAGGCATCAATCCCTATTAGGGTGAACAGTGGGGAATATGAGGAGAGGGGACAAATGTGTCACTCAAAATGAACGAACAAGACATGAGTTTATTAGGCGGGAGGTTGACTCTTCTCAAGAGTGTGGTGGAGACCACCACCGTTTTCTGGATATCCTTCACATACATCCCAAAATGAATCTTAAATAAACTCAAGGACTAGTTTTTATGGCTTTATGTATGAGAAAGGAAAACAAACACAACATTCCCATTGTTAAATGGTAGAAAACATCAAAACCTGGAGGATGGGGTTTTAAAGCTCTACCCATTTTTGTAAAAGCGTTTGTAGCAAAAGGGATGTAGAAAGTCCTATTAAAAGAAGGTTTATGGCGGAGGGTCATAAAAAAAAAAAATATTTAGTCTCTATATTATAGAGGAACGAACAAGATGCCTAAGAAAACCAGCGTCGAGAAGATTATTGTGTTGGAACTCATTGGTGAAATGATAAGGTTTACTTTACTCTTTTATTTTATTTTGAGTAATGGTAATGCATACTCTTTTCTTTGAAAAAAAATAAATCAAATAAATACATTAAATATCAGCACTTTCTATTGTTCAAACGAGTTAATGAACAAGAAATCATATTTGAAGCCCCTACATTAACATTTTCAATCAATCATATCTAAGTGTTATAAACCTGGAAACATTGTTTCTGAACTACATTAATACAAAGATGCAAACCATTCATACACATTTAAAGTATTTCAATTCTTACCTGTGTCTAACTTCTAACAACTTCCTATCACATCGATACCCTATCCCTCTTTCCTTTTTTCATGTGCACCTTTTGTTTAACAAGATATATATTAATAAATTCATAAAGCAAAATGCAAGAAGGGATATTGACTTCAAAAAT
>ML780476.1:252475-262921 GCA_009831015.1 Picea engelmannii
AAAAAAAAAAAAAAATGGTTTTAAAAAACCCAACACTAAATATGTATTTGACATAATTATATATTTAGTATTATTAATATATTATATTATATAATGTTTATTCATGTTATATATTAATTTTTTTCTTTTTAAGTAAAAAAAAGGGAGGGAAAATCTTTCTATTCAATCTATGAAAAAAAATACAAAGTGATACATCGATTTGCTGATGGGATAAGACCGCCCAGAAAGAGAACAGGGGATCATTTGAAACTAGCCAATGCTAAAAGAGAGCCCCATAAAGTGCGTGGGCAAAGCAAGATGAAACATCAGAGGATCCTTTCTACCTTTTTTATTGCGAACATCAATCCAACCAGAGGTGTTGATAGGCTCAATAGCATTTATCGCCAACGCCATATGGTCTGCGGAGGTGTCGTAATCTTGCGCTGTTAAATCCAGGGGTGATTCTTTGTCGCTGTCTGAGTTGTCTGATTCATGAGGATGCTTCTAAGTCACTGTGAGTGGGGCTGTGATCATGATTGTGTCAATTGTTTCCCCCTTTTCGAGAGGTGGGTGCAAGGACTTAATTGCAGGCGTTGGAATCATGACTTCTGAATTTTCAGGATTTTGTGTTGAGGTCGCAGGTTGGTGTTTTGGGTCGACAATTAGTTGCTGAGCAAAAGTTGGGGCCTGCGAAGGCATTGAGGAAGGCGGAGGAGTTGGAGCATCTTTGTGATGTTGCTTATTGCCGGAGGAAGGGTTCGGGCGGCTTTTATGAGATTTTGGTCCTTGCCAACCATTGGCTCTTTTCCGTGCTCCAGAAGTTGAGGAAGGGATTGAGGATAGAGGACAAGTTGCCTGGAGGTGCCCTGTTTGCTGACAGGAGCGACATTTGAAGGCGATGTTCTCATAATCGACCATTTGTGTGAAAGGATCTCCCTCATCCCAATCTATAAGAATCCTATCCGGCAACCCTTGACTGAGGTCAATTTCAACACATATGTGGGCGAAAGTGATGAAGCCTTTCACTATCCTGTCTGTGTCTATCTTGATAAATCTACCCAATGCATTGCCCAGGGTGGGTAGAAAAGATGAAGAATAGAAATGTAGGGGTAAATTTGGTAGTCTTACTCAGACCGATGTAGTCATGGCTGTCATGTTCAGTGGATTGAAGTTGGGGAACCATCTTTGCATGGAGAGAGCAGATTTGCCCCAGAACCACGAACCTTGCTCTAGCACGAGTTGACATTCGTCTTCTGTGGAGAATTTGACGATGAAGAACCCCTTGGAGCAGAAGAACATCTCATGACCTTCCGACCAGGTCTTGTTAACCCATTCATTTAGCGCAGAGGCTGAGGGCCAAGGTCCGTTGAAGCGACAAATGAGGGCTTTTGCCTGGTAGGTAAAGGCATAGCCACAGACTTGGGGATCTTCGACTTCTACTGTTGGAGGTTTTGTGCACTGCTCCACAATGAAGGCAGATCCAAAGGGCCCCTTTACTTTTGAAGCTTCAGCCTTGATCCCCGAGGGAGCGTAAGTCCCTGCTTCCATGGCATGCTTGTAAGAGCTTGGATGAGTGACTGAAGGCGCTCCTCCATGCAAACAAGAAGTGAGAGAAATGGTTGCGGTTTTTAGATTCCCATAGTCCCGTAGTAGAGAGCCATCCCCAAGCTGTCGTCCTTCGAAGATTAGTTGTTGGAACCCAGGTGGTGTACCTGTAGCCTGGTGGATTTGGGTTTTGAGCTCATAAACAGAGTCTGAGTCTTGAGCCTGTAAGCAGAGAGAAGATCTGGCAATGGTCTTTACAAAAAGGGGAAGCTTGCCACAATCTCAGAGCTAGTCTTGCCGCAATGTGCAGAATGAAAACTCGCTCTTGCATTACTCTTAACTAGATTCCTGTACCAGAGCAAAGGCGGAGAATCCCCCAAGAGCCGTAGATCCTTGAGGTCTCTGCTAGTTGAATGGCTTTCGAACTTTAGATCAAGGCAGCGATGACAGCTAGGGTTTAGCTCTTGCTGCACCCGCAGTCTATTCTCAACATTGATCTGGTCCCAAATCGCTGGTTCTCTCTTGCCATAGAACAAGTTGGAGCCTCCCTCCTTGGTTTCTTCTGCGTCGGTCGCTAACCTTATCGTCGAGATGAACCGTTTCTTCCATCCTTGTGCTGGAAGCCTGATGAAAACTCCAACTACTGGGATTGGCTGCGTTTTCGTTTCAGGATCCTTCTTTGTGGGCTGTTGCTGGTCCATCTTGGCCCTTCTGACACCCACTTGCATGAGTTCTTTGATGGGCGCATCTATGACCTGTCTATCTGCCTTCCCGGCCAAGAGCTTCGCCTCCTGCGCAATGTGGACTCCCCAGCCGGCATCAAGATCCAACGCGTAGAGATGCTTGACCGCCATACCCCTGAGCGACGTTGGCCCGTGACAGCTAGGATGTTATATATTAATTTTTATTTAAATTGTGGACTATATATAATTTAGATTTATTAATATTATTAATATATTATATTATATAATGTTTATTGATATTATATATTAAATTTTATTTAAATTACAGACTACATATAATTAGATTTATTAATCTTTGCTATGAAGACTATATCAATGAGTTTATCTTAATTTTTTTTTATTATTTTTTTTTAACTTTAAATTTATAAATACAATCTAATATTTAACATAACAAAAATTAATATATATTTTAATATAGTAAAAATATTTGTTTTTTCTTAATTGAATATATATTTTAATATAGTAAAAATATTCATTTTTATCTTAATTGTAATTAAAGAATATTTAAATTTTTTATTACAAACTTTATGTTTCTTCACATAATGTGTTTGTTGAGAGGTAATTGTTTTTAATGAAATTCAAATTTAATAGTGGAAAGGAAATCATGTTTTATGAGAGGGTTTGATTAGTGAAGAAACTACATTCTTCAAGGAAATCATGTTTTATGAGAAAGTTTGATTAGTGAAAAAACTACATTCTTCAATTTTGATATTATTTATATGTAATAAAATTTTAATAGTGATATTTCATTATGTATATGTAATTAATAAAAAATAAAAATGAAGTTATAAATTAATTTTTTTAACTTTTGTTTTTTTAAGATTTTATTTTTTTCAAAATAAAAGTAAAGTATTTTATAAAGTTTTTGTAATTTGTTTATTTTTAATATTTTAATAATCTAAATATTTTGAAGTAACTAAACTACTATACAACACTTCCATATAATTCTTCTTTCAATGCGTATTCATTTCAATACAATGTATATTAATAGATTTACTATGACACACCACATATTATAACATTAATGTCACATGTAAAGTTCAATTCCACATACTATCTATCAAGGTTAAGTACAATTAATACATATTACACGATGCATGTTGCGACTATTCATAAGTTTAAGCTTAAATTCCATAGGGATCAGCGGAAAATGAAGCTCTAGCGGATTTTGAGGTACTTCGATCTTTCCGTTGAGGCTTCAGCGGAAAATGAAGAGAGCAACTCTTATGGCATCTGATCAAGTTCCGACCAGGCTCTTGAACAAGCCATCTTTCCGACGCCTCGTCATAGCTATTACTCAGCTAGTCCTCCTACCCAGCTTTGACGACAAAGAATCGACTCCCGACTCTTCTCCAACGTATTTCTTGCCTGGACTGGCTTCAAAGAAACTCTGGGCTTACTGAGGTGGGCTCCGCTTTGGTCGTTTTCCTGTAAAGCTACAGGACAAAAAGATCCACTTTGTTTTGGTCGGTACCGGCTTAGCGAGCCTCTGGGGTATCTGAACTGTGCTTGGCATTTTGTCTCTTGTCCAGCTAACTCGTTTCCTTCCTCTCGCCTTCTCTGATTGGTCATCTCCCACTGACCTGTTTTACTTCCTGTGACCTTCAGACTTTGTTTTGAGCTCCCCTACAACCAGTTCTCCCCCTATCTTTTCGTTTTTTCTCCTATTGGGCCGACAAATAAATCACTCAGCCTTTTAACATGGATCCGCTGACAAATCCACTAATGCAGTCCTCTGATGAACTTATCTAGAAACAGGTGGGCCTGTTTGACAAACTAGACTCCCTTGAATCTAAGCACCAGCTTTTTCCCTCCAAGCCTTCTTTTTCAAACTTTTCCACTGTTCCCACCGTGAACCCTGATGAAAAAGCCTCTCCCCGACAGCCGTTTCCTCCTGCATCGAAGCCTGATCCACCTGTCCCTGACAGGTCCCTTCCCGAAACACTCTCTGCTCCCCATCAGGCTCGGTTTGGTCCTCGTAATGATGACTCTACCCATCGTAAAACTTCCTGTGGTCGGAAAGTCTAGAAATCTAACAAAAGATCAAAGCGACTGGTTCTGGGGGATGGTGTGGGTTTTGAAAATCTTGTTATGATGTCTACCTGCACTCTAGTGGGACATCTCTCTTACAAACACCTGAGCCATCAACCACTGGATGACTGGTTAAAAAGCAAGTGGTTTCCTATTTTGGGCTACTTGCCACAAGTCCAGTTCCTCAAAAAAGGTTGGCTTTGCTTTCACTGTAAGTCCCCAGAAGATGTCACCCTTCTACTCTCTACTTCGTGGGTCTTCGGAGGGAGTAGCCTAATGCTTAAGCGTTGGAGATTAGCCTTCAACCTAGACACAGAGTATTTTCAACTCAGACACCTTTGGGTTCTTCTCCCAGGTCTCCCGCTACATCTCTGGAACAAAGAAGCTTTGACTGTGATCGGAAACTCCCTGGGGACGTTCATTGCTCATGATACACAGCTGCTCAGTGGTTCTTTGAAAAAAATGGGAAGAGTGCTAGTTGAGATTGACATCACTTCAGGCCTTTCAGAGACTTTGGAGATCGACTGGAGAGGGCAGAAACATTTTCAAAAATTGGACTACCTCGAACTCCCTTTTCGATGCAACCTTTGCCGAGAAACTAGCCACCTCCGTCAAGACTGCCCTGGTAAGTCATCTTTCGTACCCTCTGAAGAAAGCGATCTTTTTCACCATCCCCCTGACTATATGGAGGCAGACCCTTCCCTGGTCTTCCTTGATTCGCCTCTCCGCCCAGCCCTCCAACCTTTGCTGGGGCAACCTGAAGAACCGCTGATCAAACTGAACCTTCTCTGTCCCTCCCCCCTTAAATCACTTTCTGAAGCTGAGAAGGCCTCCTTATCTGACTTCCCCTGGCTCTTGGCCTCTCGTAATGATATCTCATCCTCACCTGATGTCGAGGCTACTCTTCCCACAGGCCTTCCCAACCCCCTGGATCATTGCCTCCATCCTTCGCCGGGTCCACCAGAAATCCCGATTCTTTCCCTTGACGAGAACAACCTTCTCCTTCCTCACTCGGCCAAGCTGCATCATCGTTCTTCCTCTTCCTTGGATAGGCTGCAAGATAGACCGACCAACTCCTTACCTCTAGTTGCTTCCCTTCCATTGCCTCTGGGTTTTAGTCAATTGGAGGAGGACGACGTAATCTTACTAGAGGCGTTGAACTCCTCGGCTTCTCCTGGTTTTCTCCCGAGTAACCTCTCCCAGTTACCTATGTACCGTGGCAAAGAGCTCCTTACTCTAGCCACTGAGCCGGGTCCTTCTTCTTCGCTTCCCTCTGATAAAGGCACAAAATCCCTAGCTTGGTCATGTGGTATTAGATTGGAACTCTCCCCTCTCCAGACGCGTAGCTCCAGGAAGAAAAAAGAGGAAGCGAGCACACAGCTTGTTGTATCTGACTGTCCCTCGCAGGACGGAAAGGCCCTTAGAGCATTGAAGGCCTTGGCAAGAACAAAGTAATGATTGTGCTCTCCTTAAACATTTGGGGGATCGGAGGCCCCCTCAAGGCTGCCTCCTTCCGAAGACTGCTGGAGAATACAAAGCCGGATCTCATTTTCCTTCAAGAGACCCTGGCATCCGACCGACTTTCCAGAGATTTTGTGCATCATTTCCGCCCTTCGTGGGTCACTGCTACTACTAGCTCCCTAGGTAAATCAGGTGGATTGTTGGTCGCATGGGATCCTGACCTCTTTGTGCTGAGACATTTTATGTCAAAGGGGGGCATCCTCTTGACAAGCCGCTACCTACCTACTGGACAGGAGTTGGCATTTCTAAATGTCTACGGCCCTTGTTCGAACAAGCCACTTTTCTGGAAGCTTTTGGCAGAAAGCGGACTGCTCTCCTTACCTAATCTCATTCTTGGAGGTGACCTAAATATCATCCTGGCAGTAGGAGAACATTGGGGAGGACCCTTCTTGCCGGGTCCTATGGAGGCCTCCTACAGAGAACTCTTTGCAGCTAACAACCTGATTGATGTCCAGCCTCCGTGTCTGGTCCCAACTTGGCTTGATCATTTTATGGTTGCTGAGGCTTTTTTGTCTTCATCTACTTGTCCATCCTCGTGGGTGGATTTCCCCTTTGTCTCGGATCACACCCCGATCCTCCTTCAGTTGATGCCCCCGACGCTACATCGGTCGTCTCCTTTTAAATTTAATTACCATTGGCTATAGTACGCGGAGTACACTGCCTTGGTCCATGGGGTCTGGAGGGACCTTTGTTTCTTGGACGAAGAAAACCCACAGCGTCGACTTGCCTGGAAACTTAAGGTTCTTAAACAAAAATCAAAATTGTGGTTTATAGAGTTAAAATAGCTCAATCGACTCGACTAAAAGAACTGGAATCAAAAATCAAAAAGCTTATCATTACAACTACCCTTTCGACCTTGTCTGCGGCGGAATCAACTAACCTTTCCTCTCTAGAATTGAACAGATCCTCCATCCTGCGGGAACAAGAAAATGCATGGAGATTGCGGAGCCGCGCGACTTGGCTTAAGAGCGGTGACTCTAATACCAAGTATTTTCACAATTTGGCAAGTTATAACAGGAGTAAAAAATCTATTTGGTCCATTGACATCATTGATAAGGGGACTATTCGAGGGCAGGATGCGTTAAAGGCGGAGGCAGTTTCTTATTTTAAACATCAATACAAAGATTCTAGCAACCAAAATCTTCTGGAAAAGGCCACTACAGCCAGCCTTTTTCCTCATTTCATTTCGGCTGAAGATGCTTCTGAGATTTATAATCCTGTTACACTCTCAGAGATCAAAGATATTCTGATTCACTTTAAAAAGGAGAGAAGTCCTGGGCCGGATGGCTGGACTACATAATTTTTCACTTTCTTTTTTGATCTTGTAGGCAAGGACTTACTTCAGATGGTGGAAGACTCCCGTATAAAGGGAAAAAATTCTGGAAGCCTTAATTCTACGTTCCTGGTTCTAATCCCGAAAACTGACAACCCGCTCTCTTTCAATGATTTCCGACCGATCTCCCTCTGCAACCTGGTCTACAAGTTGATCTCAAAAGTCATCGCCAACCAGATAAAGCCCTTTCTTGGAAGGAGTCTTTCGGCATAACAACTCGGATTCTTAAAGGGCAGAAGAATCCAGGACGCTATCGGGGCAGCCCATGAGTGCATCCACAACATCAAGCAGAAAAATTTAAAAGCGCTGATCATGAAACTTGACCTTAAAAAAGCTTTCGACAACATTGATTGGGAGTTCCTGAGACTTGTGCTTTTTGCTGTTGGATTTGGTGAAAAGCTCTCAAATTGGATTCTTGCTTGTGTCACTAGTGCCAATTTCGCTGTACTAATCAATGGTGAGGCCACAAGCTTTTTTAAAAATGAGAGGGGCCTCCGGCAGGGATGCCCTCTATCCCCCTATCTCTTTATTTTGATTATGGAAGGCCTCAGCCTCCTTCTCACTAAAAGCTTCACTGAACACAAAATCTCCGGCATTAAAGTTTCCAAGTTCATAAAGATGTTTCACCTTATGTTCGTTGACAATGTCCTCCTCATGATGAACACTAATCTAGCGGAATGGACTGTTATCCAGGACGTGCTTTTTCTCTTCTGTGCAGTCTCGGGACTTTCCATCAATCACTCAAAATCTACAGTTCACTTCTGGGGACTCATGGAGTCTGAACTTCTTTGTCTCAAAAACTCCATTCCCTTCACTTTTATTGACCTGAGAGAAGGCTTCAAGTACCTTGGGTTTCAGCTCAAGCTGAGAGCCTCCTCTCCCGATGAGTGGCATTGGCTCGTTAGACTTTTTGAAAGAAAAATAGGCGGCTGGTGTAATATTTGGCTCTCACTGGGCGGTCGTCTAACCCTGGTTAAAGCAGTGCTGGAAGGCTTGGCAGTTTTCTGGATGACCTTGGAGAGAATCCCTAAAAAGGTCATCAATTCCCTCCGGAGACTCTCTTCAAATTTTCTGTGGAATGGACTTGGGAGAAAACACAGTTTTCACCTTTGTAGTTGGGATATTTTGACAAAGCCTAGAAAGGTAGGCGACTGGGTCTAAAAAACTTATTCACCTTTAACACAGCCCTCCTAGCTAGTTCCTTCTGGAGAGCTGCTAATATCAACAACATTTGGCACCGCATTGTAGTTGAAAAATATTTTGGCTCCTTGAAATTTAGCGATTGGCTCTGAAAGCCTTCCTTGCAGCCAAAGAGGGCTTCCACTTTCTGGAAGGGCCTAGTTGTTTCCTCCCCTGTTATTCTCCATTGGCTGCGATGGATGCCAAGTTCTGGTACAGAGATAAATTTAGGCAAAGATAAGATCATTGGCATGGAGGATAGTTCGATCCTCTCCCCGACGCTGATTTCAAAGCTAGTCTCTTCAAACTTGATTCACTTGGCGCAGGTTGGGAGTCCGAGTGGATCCCCCTATCTCCCGGATCTTTGGTTGGGCGGTACCGAGTTGGCTCTTAGTGGACGGGAGGTTGTGGAATGGAACCGTTTTACTTATTCTTTAAAGAATGCTGGCATTTCTCTGATTGAGAAGCCGGATTCCCTGAGGTGGGCTAGAGGTGATGCTTCGGGCATCATTTCCGTTAAGAACATTTATATTGCACTGTTAAATCAACAGGCTCTCGAGCCCGATTCCTCCTAGTTCTTTCAGCTTTGGAACTGGAAGCTACCCCTCAAATTTAAACTTTTTATTTGGCTGGCTGGGAAAGGTAAGATCTTAACGTGGGACTCGCTTCGCCGAAGAGGTTGGGAAGGGCCCGGTATTTGCCCTATCTGCTGCCACGCTCAGGAACACATACACCATATTTTAATTCACTGTGAGTTCTCGATGGATGTATGGAACAAAACGTTGAACTTCTTTAAACTTCCTTACTCCTGGAGTGGTGAATCAATCTCTAGTTGTTTCAACTCGTGTCATTTGAATAAATCCTCTCCGATTTGTTTGGCTGCTCATTTAAGCTGGAAACTATGGATCGAGCGTAATTGGGCTCTGTTTGAGGATCGACCTCCTTCCTCGCTGGCTGTCTTTAACAGAATCTTGGCCACCTACAACTGGCATCCATCTACTATTAAGCCCTCCCTCCCCAAAGAGATTGACCTTGTTTTTCCAGATGGGTACACCCTGGCTTGTTTTGACGGAGCGACCCGTTCAAATGGTCTCTGCTGCGGAGTCAGAGGTTTTTTCAAAGCTCATCCATCGAGAATCACAAAGTGGTTTCTCAACTGTGGTCCGGGGACTAATACCAAAGCGGAGCTCATGGGGCTTTGGGTTTCCCTCTTCCTTTTTTCTTCTTGGTCCATCACTCATCTGCTCGTCCGCGGCGACTCGAGAGTCATCATAGACTGGATTACTCAAAAGTCAAAGCTCCGCGCAGTCCACGTCGAATGCTAGAAACAGAAAACGCGAAATCTCTCCAAAGGATTCACAAAAATCAGTTTCCAACACTTTCCTAGATCATTCAATTGTGAGGCGGACACTCTCTCTAAGAGAGCGTTACTTGAAGAGGCACGGAGACTCTCGATATTCCACTGTGATAGCGGGATTGAGAGCTCGGTTACCTATCTGAATATCTACCGATCGATGTTTGGCTTCTCTTGCTTCTGCGTTAGTATTGATAGCGTCATCCTCGATCTGTAGCAGTGTTGATAGGTCTCGACTTGCAGCTGAGAGGTTCAAGATTCTTGTATTGGCCGTTCTATACTTACTCTGTTTTGGTGCGCCGTCATCCGACCACATCTCACCACTGTTTCACTGTTGTATATCGCCCTGTAAACGATCTTATACACTATATAAAATTGAGATAATTTTTTCATGGAAAAAAAGCTTAAATTCCATACAACTTTACACTCAAATATTTAAACCATGCCTAGGTCATTTATTATGCCAAGTCAAATTTAATGTAATCCTTACAAAGGTTTAAAAAAGTCCTCATCTTATAAAGAAAATGTGGTTGCGAAGTGCACAATATCTTTGTGACCCTCGACACCCAGTAAAGGCACGTTTTGGTTTGACATGACACAAGTTAAAGGATTTTCTGTTTAATAAAGAAAAAGTGAAACACGTACTTCAAAGAATTGATTCTAACTCTTTATCACACCACATTTTTTCCTTAAATTTTGATTTGACGTTTTTTTTAATAGTATCTTTATTTTGCAAAATGGTTTCTTCCATGATTCCCCAA
>ML780476.1:293844-333143 GCA_009831015.1 Picea engelmannii
CCTACAGATTTTGTAGGAAAATGCTTGGGTTGTTACCATAAATTAACCTGAATTCAAGTTATAAAGAAGCAAATTCATCCTAAAATAATGCACCCATTGGTACAAACTCAAAGATAATCTTAAAATGCCATGTAGAATGTCAAGCAAAAGTGACAAATGGATCGTAATAATATTTTTCTAGAGATCGTAATATCTGTCTTTGATTAAAAATACAAATACAACTTGGAATGGGCATGGACTGTATTACTTATTTTGATTTGAAATTTGAACTGCAAGGTGGAATTCTAGGCATCACTTACATGTTAAGATGACATAAGCCACTTTGCAGTATATCAAATACACATTTGGTAAACTGAGTTATCCACTTTTCACTATATCAAATACAGATTTGGTCAACCGACTTAGCCACTTTGCAATATATCAAATAAACATTTGGCGTGAATCCGAGGTAGCCACTTTGCAATATATCAAATGAAGATTTGGTGTGAATTCGTGAACATTGTCCATGATGTGTCATTGGAATTTTTCAATATTATGATAAATTTTTAGAATCACCTTGGGTTTTTATAAAGAAACTAAGAAGTTCCCACGGAGATTTAAAAATTAAATCTTCTTACTAAACATTTTGAGTTTCACAATTATAAAATATTCTTTAATTTTCATTTATGATAAGTTAAAACTAATTGACACAATTATATGAGTATTATATTACTTGTTAATTTACTTTAATTAAATAAGTAGATAAATCCTCTTTAAGTTGAATTAAATAAGTAGATAAATCTTCTTAAGTTTAAAATATGCTAGATAATTATTAATGTTAACTATAAAATTAATTAAATATTCATTTTCTTTTATAAGTAATGATAGATACAATAAATGAGATCTAGTTTAATTTTAGTATAATTAAACTTTTTAAAGTAATGATGAATGATTAAAAATACATTTTTTTTTAAATAATGATAAAAGAACTATAGTGATAAAAAATACTAAACAATTATTAATTTTAACTATAAAATTAATTAAATATTTATTTTATTTTATAAGTAATGATAAAAAAAATGTAACTATGAAAAGTAATGATACATATAAAAGTAATGATAAATATAAAGATTAAGTTTAATCTTAATTTTATTAAGTATAATTATGTTTTTAAAGTAATGATAAATGATTAATAATTTTTTTTTTTAAATAATGATAAAAGAACTATAGTGATACAAAATAATGATATATATAATAAGTAAATTAATTTTAATCTTAATTTTAAATCTGGGTAAACTTTTCAACCCTTCATTATTGTCTCTTATAATTTAAAATAATTTTATATTAATGAATATCAATATTTGGACTACTAAATTTCATATATGACCGTGTTAGTTATTTGATGTCATTAAAATAACCTTTATTTTTGGTTTTGTCTTCATAGAAGTATTATTATTTTTTATTTATAATTACTTTGGACTACTAAATTCAATATATGTGTATGTTATTTTATGTCATTAAAATAACTTTTATTTTATGTTTTGAATTCATATAAGTATTGCTATTTTTTTTTATAATTACTTTGAACCACTAAATTCAATATATGAATATGTTATTTGATGTCATTAAAAGAACATTTATTTTTTATTTTGTCTTCATAGAAGTATTGCTATTTTTTATTTATAATTAGCTTGGACTACTAAATTCAATATATGAGTGTGTTATTTAATGTCATTAAAAGAACATTTATTTTTGGTTTTGTCTTTATAGAAATATTGTTATTTTTTATTTATAATTACTTCTAATATATTTGTAGCTTTACAAAATATGGCTATTAATTGTGTTTTGTAAAATTTGAAAAATTCTAAAATTAATATGAGAAATAATCCATCAAATGAAATCATATTTTTATTTTAATATAATATCTACACTTTAAATAATTGCAACAATAAATGATCAAAAATCTAAAAACCTTTTACAAATTGAATACTATTTTTATTTTAATATAATATCTACACTTTAAATAATTGCAACAACAAATGATCAAAAGTCTAAAAACCTTTTAGAAATTGAATGCTAGTTTTCTCCTTCACATAGTTTATTATTATGTTAATATATTTAATAAAGTATTTTTTTTCGTTGATTTGATAGAATTGGATAATGAAAATTTTTCATTTTAATAATGAAAAACTATTTTTTTTTGCAATTTTAATCATTTATATTTATTACTATTTTTTCACTTGAATATTGCAATTTCAACAATTTAAATTTAAAATTTCAAAATTCAACAAAATTCTTACTAACTTAATCAAACAATTAATCCCATAATTAACAAATTAATCTCATAATTAACAATTTTGTTTGCTACAATATCAACCTTTTTCTTGACAAACTAATAACATTTAAAAACAGGGAAAACATAACCTTTAACATAAATGTCAATACAGTATTAAAAAGTTAAGCCCAAACAAATAAGAAGTTACACATCCATGACATATGAACTTGTAAATTAATTGTAACCCTCTCCATGTTGCATGTATACAAGTTGATATGTCTTGGGAGCATGAGCCAAATATCATCAAAATAGGGAACCAACTTCTTATACAATTATTTTAATTGCAATATCTTTATAATCTAAATTAACAATATTTATATAAAACCTCCTTCAAAGTTCAAATATAATCATTTTAATTGTAATATCTTTATAATTCCAATTAATAACATTAATATGAAACCTCCATAGAATTACTTCGGCATTCTCATTGGCCCACTTAGGGGGTATGCTAGTAATAATAAAATTAAAGTGACCAAGATTAACTAAACAATGAAGAAGAATACTCATTAGTTAAGTAAGGGATGAAGAAGAATACTCATTATTAGTTAACTAAGGGACAAAGAAGAATACTATAACAATACTGAGGTGATAACAGATTCCCCCTAATGTGTGAAGTTAGTAGAAAATTATAGCCGAAATAAAACATTGTTTCTTTTATGGTGTGAGTTTTTGTTTTTGTATAGAGAGAGAGAGTTGTTGAGGAAATTAGAAGAAAGGTCACGTGGAGGAAGAGGGGGAGACTAACTATAAAATTATTACCTTACCAAGGAAAAAATAATTTTTTGCAAATGAGGCGACCATGCCCCATGCTTGTGTTTGAAACAAAAGTAATTTCACAATGCCAAACATGAATATTGGAATGATATTGTAACTGAAAACTTGTTGAAGTGGATATCTGCATTGCCCTCTGTTAAGCCCTAAATAGTGGCACATTACCCCTTAATTATGGAATATTACATTAGTAATGCTATTTTATTTATGTAGACTTGGGTCCATTAGTTGTAATTGCACCTCCTAGTCTCCTATATATACCAAGGAGACCTTTTCATTTGGAATCATCTGGTATTTGGAAATTTATGGGGTGTATAAGGAGGTTTCCCCCTCGAAGAGGATTATTATCTAAAATTATCTCTTTTTCAAGGAGTTGAGTACTTATTCTGAGGTTTTTCTATGCTATCTTGATATTTGGTTTTTAACATTTGGTATCAGAGCACAAGGTCTTGGGGTTTCGCTGCTACACGTGAGACACCTTGGAATTTTCTCTATAAAAAAATTTATACATCGTTTTAGAAGGGAAACCTTGTATTGTATTTAGTAGACAGATCTAGGTATGTCGGTTAAATTTTTTATCTCCCGAGGCCTTATACTTTCGTAGATATAGCTTGTGTAAGATAGGGTCCTTAAATCATCTTGAATTTAGTTATCTTAGAATTTTCGCTATACAAATTTTTGTGTAACGTTTCAGACCCCTGAATCTAGAGGATATTCATATAAATTATTAAGGTATATGTGATAAAAATTTAAGTGTTTGGGTCATCGTACTTTTGTAGATACACCCTGTGAAAGATAGGGCATCTGACTAGTCATATTAACTAGTCTCAAACATGTCTTCTAGGTAAAACAATGATATCTTCTTCAGTGAGTATCCAAATTAAGTGAGACCAGTTGCATTGAACAATGGATAGTCTATAGTATTGTTGGTACAAGTTTCAAAATCAAATATCATATATTATGATCTTGACACACTTTACAAGTACGCTCTCCTAGAAGGGACAAAAATCAACAAGGTGTGGGGTAGTTACCATAACTTCCACTTGGAACATACAATTTTGATTAGACTTCTGGAATTGTAGAGACGACGCATCAAAGAACTATAAAAATAAATTTTCAGACCCATAAGGTCTGAAATTTTGGATATACAGTAGAATAAATATCGTCTAGTAGAACGACCTCAAAATCAAGGTTTAAAAGTGATACTTGGCCAACATGCCACCAAAAAAGGGAACTTCTACAACAATTAAGCTTCCAAACAATCCTACTTGGACTCTTGATGAAGGTGAAGAAATGAACAGAGACATAAATGATTTATGAAAGAAGATAGTTAAAAAAGATGAACTACAAAGGATGATGGATTCAACTGAAGCTAAGTGAGAGGAAAAAATGGATACTAAGATAGAGGGTTTAAAAAAGGAGATCATGGAAGGATTGGAAAATTTTCTAATAGAGTGGACACCTAAAAGTGAAAATGTATCACATGAAATTCATGATGAGAACACAAGGAAGATGAATCAAGAATGGATAAACCCCAACTTTAGGTTGAAGACCAACCACTTTCATAAGATCGATATGAGGAATTTTGATGGAAAGGATTCAATTGCATGGAATACTGTGTGGGCGGATATAAAACTATTACAAGTATTTTTCCATTAAATCCGATTAAATTAAGTGTAGTATAAGATTACAATACTTTTCATTTCAGTAATCTCAGAAGCAAATGACCAGCGACATAAATACATAAAACATGTTATCTATTACAAAGAAGGTACAATACTTAAACAAGTATTTAAACTCTACACATTATATGCGACCATAACTATTGAATAGTGAAATTCATATTCAGTATGGGGTTTTCCCATCCGTCCTTTCCTTTATGGTTGAAGATACAGGTAACCAGTTTTCTATAGGAACCTGGTGTGAAACTAACACGATAATAGTATCCTAGGGAGAAACCTGTGTCACTTTAACAAAACTTGGATGGTTATTTTTCTTTCAACGTTGTAAGTTGGAACTCGAATACCTTTAGAGTGGGGTGGCCTCATAAATCCCCAAGCTATTGATGATTAAGTCTTGCAAGAGAAGACTAAGGTCATCAGTAATAGAGTTATGAAAATAAATGTACACAAATTAGATATCAAAGATAGAGTAATGTTCAAAAACAAATTCACAAAATTAAAGCATTTCAGTTTTAATACGCGAACAATCACTTATCTTGAAGATGACGTGGGGTTCCTTGCTCCATCATCGACACTAAGAGAATTGTCCATAACTCGGAGGGGAGAAGTGGATTTTGAAATGGCTGATGGGTACCCTCTCCACAGAAGTAGGGGTACCATCATTAGACTTGTAACCGATATAGAATAACCAATTGCTCATAATGTATCAATAATTAAACTTTATTAAACATGCAACAAATATAAATAATAACTCGTACTTTAAGGAACACACAATATAAACCATGATATACGGAGTTACCCGATTTGGATCACAGATAAGGTTACAAGACTAATTATTATAATTAACTAAACCTACATTTGAAATTAAAGAAAAGTCCAATAAAAGACAAGGTTATGGGCAATTTAAAGTTATTTTCCTCGACGCAAATTAAAATGAAATGTAAACAAATAGACATGTAACTTTCCAGAACAGAGGGTGAGAGTAAACCCTTGAATGTATCTAAGACTCTGAAAGGAGTATACATGATGGAAGCCTTGAAATTGTATCTATGCATGTACAAATACGAAAGGGTAAATAGAGTTGTTTTGTTAAAAACCTTACACAACAGTAAGAAATCCTCCCGTGGCTACAAGAATTGATTTGCGATTTCACAACTTTAAATCTGAGAATGAAAATTTTTCCACAGTATGCCAGAGGCAAGAGCCGATAGCTCAAAGAGTTATCACTAAATCAAACGGAGTATTAAAACTGCATCCATACCTACAGAGAATGTAGTAAGTGAACAACTAATTAAAGGTGCAAGTTTAAGTGACAGAATCGAGGCATGGCCTTGACGGGAAACCCTCACGAATGGAAAAATTTCTTAGAGAAGAATACATAGAGAACCTTGTTATACAAATTTCTCTACATGAAAATTGCATGTTGAATTCGTTTGGGGTTACAATAACCGGTTTCTAATCACGAAAGAGCTCGGCGATAGGTATACCATGAGTATTTCCACTAAAATACAAGTATAACTTATTAAATAGGTGACTGAGAACATAACCTAATAGCACTTCGGAATTTCCCTGAGTTAAGAAAACTAAAAAGAAATCGACTGCGTGAAATGGCCTACAAACAATGAAACCCTTTTAGTAGCGAATGACTATTCTCACGGGAGAGACAAAACCGTTAGCCACCATGAGTTAGAAATATGTTTTTTCATACAGAGCATGGATAGTAGTATTCCAGAAGGTTAATATTAGCGAGAATAAAGGCCCCATCCAACAATCTTAAAATAACTAGTTACAGAGATAGACCTAAATCACAATCGACTGTCTATTTTATTTGTTCTACAATTAACTTCAATGCGTTAGAGATTTAAGAACTTACCCGGTAATGGAGGAAACCAGATAGACAATTATCATTGTTCTTTCCCTACACAGAACATGGACACCCTCGCTGCTAGTATATATGCAGAGCAGTATTACAGTGACTAACGTAGGCAATGTTTCATCGAGATGCATAAGAGCCAAAAGAGAAATGGAATAGTAGATACCCAAGTTCCCTCGTATCGCAGAGTCATGGTGATTATATGCCTTGGGCCTTGGGCCATGTGACTGTAGGCACCTATCGCATCCGCTTTGGTCACAATGTCCTAGGACTAGTGTCGTGCAGGAAGCCTCATAACTCCCAACTAGAGATTTTCAATGTAGTGCCAGACAAGTATTAATTGTGCATTGAACCAAGCCCACTAACACTGTTAGTGCTAATGCTCGTCATGAAATCAAATGGCTTCCACGATGGACAATAAGATTTAGGGTGGTGACTTGACATGTCAGGTAGGTTTCTAACCCCAGTGTTAATGCATGTAATTGAGTGACCCTGTCGATGTCCAACTCGTATGTACAAAACCCATTAACTACTATTTTGAAATGATAACAAGAAAACTGACAAAAATGTCCATTGTTGTGAAAGTTAGGATGTGTGTTTCAATTAGGGTATCGTCATTACAAGAGATCATATACAACCAAGGGTAACCCCTTTGGGTAATACACCCAACTTTGCTTTCGTATAAACTCAAATAAAGTATGTGTTTCCTTGGATAATTATATATATAAGAATCCTTATGATAATGGGTTTGTTTCTAATAACAATGTTTTAGTAAGCTCTTCTTATATCGAATTATAAGGGACTTTTTTAAAGAAAAGGAGATGGATTTTTTGGGATTGTCATAATGAAGCCTGAAGTACCCCTTCAGTTTTGATGTGAGGAAGAAAGTATCATGAATTATTGATTATGGAACTCTAGTGAAAGGCTTTGGTGGGTACCCTAATAAAAGTAAGAACTTTATAGGCTATATTTACTATCGACCTTATGGACATGACGAGTTCACAATGTTGTGAAGAGGCCACACCTTAAACTATTTTGACAAGTGGTAACATATGTTGGAGTAATAATAATAAGAACGAGTTCATGGAAAAGGGTAATCATCTTATTTCAATCACTGATAATATAAATAAGTATATGTTGTATTTTGACAATTATATTTTAGTCGTAAGAAGATTAAGTATAACAGAGTAAGGGAGTTTTAATGCACCTAACAAAAAATTTTAGTTGGTAATTTTGGGGTACATTACATAACCACTATCATTATTATATTCTTATTAGACTTGTCTTGGGAGGTGGCTAGGAGAAATCATTATTTTATTTAGTTTTCTTGGAGGAGAAATGTATTTGAACCACTTAATGCTATTTTGAGAGAAGTTGTTGAGTAAATTGTAGATCTAAAAAAAAATCATGTTTTATTATAAAAGGAGTTGATTTCGAACCTATACAAGGGTTTTCTCTCTCCATTTGTAAGGTGTGATTTGGAAGTGCTCCCGATATTTGGAATGAAATTCCTTTTATCTTTGTGTAATTATTATGGAATGGATGTACAACTTTGTTGAAAGTGTGGAGAAATGTTCTCACTATATATTGACAGTTTTATTGTAGGTTTTGGATTGTCAAAGGCAACTCAAGGGTCATAGAAAAGATGTCTTGTTACACTGGAAGAGTTTATGTGAGATAGACCCTACTCAATTTATTTATTTAAAGAAAATAACCCATGCGTAAGACATATTGAAAGTGAATGCATGGTTTAGAATATTTTGGGAAAATCCACCCGCCTTAGACATATTGAGAGTGAATGCATAGTTTAGAATATTTTGGGAAAATCCACCTTTGTATTTGTATTGGATGTGGATCTCGCTAGAAAGTCCCTTTCCTTCCTCTAATTTGTGATAGTTACTCATCAAATATGGGGTAGTTCTGACATGTCCTTGGCTATAAGAAAATATTATAGATATTTCATAGAAATTCCCTCTAAAGTTATGTGCATGGCCCAATAGCCCAATCAAAATAAAACACTACTCTTCCCTTTCAACCTCCACTTAAAAAAAAATAAATTGAAATCCATTTATGTTTTCTAAGATCCTTTTCTCCAACATTTTTACAACATCTTGAGCTTGGTTTACCATATGGATTCCCCCGCTAGGATAGAAATTATATAGTATAAAGAGATAAAGGAAAGGATATTTAGGTGATAGTGGGTAGATTGTCAAATTTTCCCTTAGGATCTCACAAATTTTGTTTAGGGACGTTTACACCAAATAAGAACCTAGAAGGTAACACTACGGATTTTTATTAAGGTCTATAGTTAAACTAAAAACACTAGCATATTAGGGACTATTTCAGGCTGAATAAACCACAGGTGTGAGTAAACTACAACTTGGTATGTCACCATAAGGAAGAAGTGACACCACATAATAGTTGTTAGATATGAATGCAATGTAAACAAGCATTAAGCAAGAATAATCACATGTAAACAAATGCATTAATGGACATATGCAATGTGAAATTGAAAAACATGAAATGGTTACCAATGGATGCAATCTTTGAATTGAAAACACCACACAGGTGTAGAAATTACAATAGTATCCCCTTATCCTCCTTGGGAGGGCTCTTTTCATTCCTAGCAACCACCTCTCTTTCTCTCTTTGGTACAAATGATGACATGAAATAGTGCACTAAATTCTTATATGGAAAGGCGTTCAATACAACATAAAACTCAAGATATGAAGTAATGGATGGAATTGAGGGAAAGCATGGATTCTTTGTCATCTCAATTTTATAGCATAAACTTACCCTGTCGTTTCTCTATCTAGGAATGTGTACCAAGACTTGTTTAAATAGCCTCGCGCCATGCTTTAATATAGCTTGTTTAGAGTGTGAATTGAGATGCTCGAGGCATTAGAGTGACCTCTAAGTTAAGTTTTATTGGACTACATAGATGACTTTGTGACTAGTGTGATGGGCATGTAGGAGATGCCATGAATGCGACCGATTCGATCAAGTAATTGTGTCGTCATGTAGATAACATGAATATTTCTTTGATGAACCATGTTGATGCACTATTAGTGATGCAGGAGAATCTCTCCACGTCAGTCAACCATCCAGCCAGCCACGTCAACGAATTAAAATCGCGCGTTGAGGAGAGGCGCAGCCTCATTTGGAATTTGAATTTAATGTAATTAAATGTTTAAGCTGGTGAGCTGTGAAACTGTGCCTTTGCACAGGTTTTAGATAAGAAGTCCTTTAATGTCTTGTAAGGCTGAGATCTAGATCCGGATAGCGGACTAGACATCCCATTCAATGTAATTGAATAGGGTAGGTAGATTGGAGGGAAGAGCTCGAAAAGACCCCTCAGGTAAAAAGAGATTGTAGTATCTCATTGTATGAGTGAGATGTGTGATAAGTCGGGAGGATAGAAGAGAATCTGTGAGTAGAGACGCAGAAGAGAAAGAGCCGAGACCTTGTTACGGGCCGTGCTCAGGAACACCTTGTAAATACAGGCGTTTGCCATATTTAATACAAAGAACAGTTTTTCCTGCATTACCGTGTGTTAAATGAATGTCTGTGAGTGTTATTTATATATGCTGTAGATGTATGCTATAGGTTTGAATTTGTAGGAGTTTGTTTGATTTCCAGGTTTGAGGTTCTTTGTGGTTTCATGCCAGGAGGGCGTGACAGAGTACTGCGGTCTCTGAATACCAGTGCACAAAAGCACTTCTGAATTCTGCGGGTTTAGACAAAGACGTGCTGTGGCACAAGAACTGGAGTCAACAACTCAAGGAAGACCTCAAGGTTGCTGAATACCTTGGAGGCTAGGCTGTGGGAGAAGAACACAGTTGCAGACAGAATCACTGAGGATTCTGTAGAGCTCTGCAAAGTGGGAATTGAGCATATGCATGGTGGTGCATTGAAAAGAACTCTGCTGTGAGTTCTTAGGAAGTCAGAATCATTGAGGATTCTTGACACTCTGCCAGGAGGGAATTGAGCACAGACTCAAAGCATTGAGAAGGGCTCTGCTAAGAGTTCAAGAAGAACCAGAATCACTAAGGATTCTGAAGAGCTCTGCCAAGTGGGCATTGAGCAGGTGCAAGGAGTGCACAGAGGGAAGAACTGTTGGACGTTCTGGAGAAGATACTCTGCTAGGTGGGCAATGAGACATTGTGTAGATAGGCACAGGGAGAAGAGAACTCTTTGAGTTCTGTAATTGAGGGAAGAATCCACTGAGGGATCTTCATAGGGTTGTTGAAGACCCTGCAGACTCAACAAGAAGTTGCTTGAGGCAGAGGATAGCCAGGGGGCATCCAAGTATTCTCCATCTGTGGGAGAAGAAAGAAGGATAAAATCCCTTAGGGGTCTGAGTGGTTGAGAATCTCAGGAGAGACAACACTGTGTGTGCATGAGAATACTCTGCAGGGGTGCAGGAGTTGAAGAATCCTTTAGGGGTTCGGAAGAAGAATAAGCTCAGGAGGAGCAGCAACAACCATTGGATCGGCCAAAGAAATTTGGATCGTTGAAGATTTCATGTCCAGGAAGGAAGCTCAGGAGTGAGCGCATAGGAAGAAACAATCTGCACCGTTAAATCTAGAGAAAAATCCCGTCAGCCGTCATATCTGGCGAAGGAGCGAGGAGGTTACGACCGGGTTACCAAGGTGCAAGCCCAGGAGATTAGGGACTTTCGGATGTTCCCATAGATACCCGTCAGCCATTGGATTGACTGGAGTTGCACGAGGTTTAAAATTCGTGAACAACAGAGGAGAAATCCTGAAAAGAGGGTTTGCTGTCATCATGGTTTTGCATATTGGGATATCGGAGATCTCGAAGATAGGAGATCGGGCATTTTCCATGAAGAAATCCTGAGATTGAATCTGAGCTGTCCGTTTGTGGAGACACGTGGTGAGGATCAAGCGACCCATCGGTATATCAACTACCAGGGTTTTGAGTTGACAGAGAGATTCTGTCATCGGGGTATCAGAAACTCTGAAATCGCGATATCGGATCTGGACCGTCCATCAGTCGGGATACGTGGCGAAGATCCAGATTATCGGGGAAAGTCTTGATAGGAAGCCAAATCGGAACATCAGGGTTCGACGTTTCGTGAATCCTGAGGGAAAGACTTCCGGAGCATCAGAAGTTGCGAAAGCGTGAGATTCGACCAGGGCCGTCCATCTGTTGGGGGATGCGTGGCGGAGATCCAGGCACTGGAATCGCGTAGAGGTGAAAGTTCCATTGTGGGACCTAGCTGACGTCATATCGGGATATCAGGGATTCCGACGATATAGTGTCTATGCTCTTTGTCATAAGAAAATCTGAAACCCCGATAGGAGATAAGATTGCGGTCACGCGGATAGTGGTCATATGGGCTAGGAGTTTATCCAGGAGGGCTAACGCGTAAAGCACCATATCGGCGAATTGACTCATCAGAGTTCGGGAGTTCGAGAGGACAGGAACTCTTGACATCGGGGATCATGAAACCCCGAAACCTGAAATTGAGTCGGGGAAGATCACGGTCATGTGCAAAGGACTGTGTGGAATAAGAGCAGGACCTGTGGATTAGGTTTTTAGCAGAGATTCCACGGGGGAATCGAAAGAGCCGCTTTGGCTCATGAAATGATCGATCGATCCTGTGAGCAGGAGCGCGAGGTGGTGGTCGTGTGTCTTACTGCATCAAGTGGTATCAGAGCCTAATTCTTGTCTGTATATTTCAGATGAGGGAGGCATAAGAGGTAGGCAACAGTCCTTAAGCAGTCAGGAGGACTGTAGGAAGAGGCTGAGACACTCAGGTTTGCAGAGTGATAGCAACAGGTTTGCCAGGAGAGCAGACATGGACAACAACATGGCTACTGAAGGCCGTAGGTTTGCTGGAAGAAAGGACCTAGATCTGATGAGTGATGCAGAATGGGATGAAGAACTTGCTGAGATGAATGCGAGACTGGATGAAATTGCAATTGAGATGCGGCAGGATAAGAGGTCGAGATGGATGCACGAATGGGCCATGAAGAAGCCGAAGATAAAATGGCTAGTCAAGGAGTTGATGGCTAGAAGGCAACGTAGGCTGTTAAGAGGGTGGTTGAGGTATGCTGAAAACCTCAATGGACCAGAAGAAGAAATGGTTTAGGTATGTGAACCAGAGATTGGGAGAATTCTCAGTGAAGATAATGAAATGGGATTAGCTGGAGATCTCAAGGACTGCCAGGAGGGCAGAGAGGAAATTCCAAATTTCCAGGTGGGAAAAGAGTTGAGATCGCTGCGGGATCTCACGGACTGTCAGGAGGACAGCCAAGGATTTCACATTGCCAGGTGGGCAATGAAATGAGGTCACTGCGGGATCTCATAGACTGCCAAGAGGGTAGCGAAAGGTTTCCAGTTTTCCAGGTGGGCAAGGAAACATAGATGGAATTAGTTGATTCCATGGACTGCCAGGAGGACAGTAGTGAACAGATCCCATATTTCCAGGTGGGCAGGGATGAACAGATGAGTTGGAATCAACCAGAAGAGCTGACAGAGCAGGTGAACTTAGGGATGGATTTAGATCAGCAGATGCAACTGATAGAAGAGGAGGATTTGGGGAGCCTTGTAATGATTGGGGGAATTGATATATTCCTACCACTTGCCCAGGGAGAGGCATAAATCTATGTTGCAGATGTAGCAACAACAGAAGAACAGTCAGCTAAGACTGTCAGGAAAGAAAAATTGGAGCAGGTGGTTGAGATTGCCCAAGCAGAAGCAGAAGCAGGAGAGGAGAATGAGCATTCTGAGGAATGGCTGAATGCTTTCAGCCAGGAATCCGAAAGAAAAGAATCTGTAGCACTGAAGCTAGCAGCAAAGGAAGCCAAAGAGAAGGGAGGCATATTTACCACTCCATGGGAGAGGGAGCTAGAGATGTTGGAGGATTGGCTGAACAATCCAGAGCCACCAAGAGAATTGGCAGAAGTTGAGCTGTCAGAGAAGGTGACTGAACAGAAAGTCAGTCAGGAAGAGACTGTAGAGCTGAAGTCTACAACAGAGTGGCAACTTGAGGCCACATATGAAGATGAAGAAGGAGGCATGGGAGATCACAGTGATCTGCCCATGTGCCAAATTTTTTTGTAGCTGAGGAGATTGCAAGAACAAGGCCAACCATTGGAGAAGCTAGACGCAGTGGTCAAGGAAATTAGAAGGCTGATGTTAAGGTCAGCAAGGACTGCCAGCCAGGAGAGGCTGAGCAGAAAGGAAGAAGCAGCAGCAGAGAGATGGAGCGGGCAAACAACTCCAGAGGATGATTTGGGATCTAGAAGGATTTCAACATCAGAGATGGGAAGCTCATGAGCAGGAGCTCATGAATTTTGCAGCTGAGGAGTATGATGCAGGAGCATCTCTCCACGTCATTCAGCCAGCTAGCCAACCACGTCAGCGAATTAAAATCACGCGTTGAGGAGAGGCGCAACCTCATTTGGAATTTGAATTTAATGTAATTAAATGTTTAAGCTAGTGAGCTGTGAAACCGTGCCTTTGTGAAAGTTGTAGATAAGAAGGCCTTTAATGTCTTGTGAGGCTGAGATCTAGATCCAGATAGCGGACTAGACAACCCATTCAATGTAATTGAATAGGGTAGGTAGATTGGAGGGAAGAGCTCGAAGAGCCCCCTCAGGTAAAAAGAGATTGTAGTATCTCATTGTATGAGTGAGATGTGTGAGAAGTCGGGAGGATAGAAGAGAATCTGCGAGTAGAGACGTAGAAGAGAAAGAGTCGAGACCTTGTTACAGGCCATGCTCAAGAACACCTTGTAAATATAGGCATTTGCCATATTTAATACAAAGAGCAATTTTTCTTGCATTACTGTGTGTTAAATGAATGTCTGTGAGTGTTCTTTATATATGCTGTAGATGGATGCTGTAGGTTTTCATTTGTAGGAGTGTGTTTGATTTCTAGGTTTGAGGTTCTTTGTGGTTTCATACCAGGAGGGCGTGACAGAGTACTGCGGTCTCTGAATACCAGTGCACAGAAGCACTTCTGAATTCTGCAGGGTTAGACAAAGACGTGTTGTGGCACAAGAACTGGATTCCACAACTCAGGGAAGACCTCAAGGTTGCTGAATACCTTGGAGGCTAGGCTGTGGGAGAAGAACACAGTTGCAGACAGAATCACTGAGGATTCTGTAGAGCTTTGCCAAGTGGGCATTGAGCATATGCATGGTGGTGCATTGAAAAGAACTCTGCTGTGAGTTCTTAGGAAGTCAGAATCGCTGAGGATTCTTGACACTCTACTAGGAGGGCATTGAGCACAGACACAGAGCATTGAGAAGGGCTCTGCTAAGAGTTCAAGAAGAACCAGAATCACTAAGGATTCTGAAGAGCTCTGCCAAGTGGGCATTGAGCAGGTGCAAGGAGTGCACAGAGGGCAGAACTGCTGGACGTTCTGGAGAAGATACTCTGCCAGGTGGGCAGCGAGACATTGTGTAGATAGGTACAGGGAGAAGAGAACTCTTTGAGTTCTGTAATTGAGGGAAGAATCCACTGAGGGATCTTTATAGGGTTGTTGAACACCCGACAGACTCAACAAGAAGTTGCTTGAGGCAGAGGATAGCCAGGGGGCATCCAAGTATTCTCCATCTGTGGGAGAAGAAAGAAGGATAAAATCCCTTAGGGGTCTAAGTGGTTGAGAAGCTCAGAAGAGACAACACTATGTGTGCATGAGAATACTTTGCAGGGGTGCAGGAGTTGAAGAATCCTTTAGGGGTTTAGAAGAAGGATAAGCTCAGGAGGAGAAACAACAACCATTGGATCGGTCGAAGAAATCTGGACCATTGAAGATTTCACATCCAGGAAGGAAGCTCAGGAGTGAGCGCATAGGAAGAAATGATCTGCACCATCATATCTAGAGAAAAATCCCGTTAGCCGTTAGATCTGGCGAAGGAGCGAGGAGCTTACGGCTGGGTTTCCAAGGTGCAAGCCCAGGAGATTGGGGACCGTCGGATGTTCCCATACATACCCGTCAGCCATTGGATTGACTGGAGTTGCACGAGGTTTAAACTTCGTGAACAACAGAGGAGAAATCCTGAAAAGAGGGTTTTCTGTCATCAGGGTTTCGTATATCGGGATATCGGAGATCTCAAAGATAGGAGATTGGGCATTTTCCATGAAGAAATCCTGAGATTGAATCTGAGCCGTCTGTTTGTGGAGACGCGTGGTGAGGATCGAGCGACCCATCGGTATATCGGCTACCTGGTTTTTGAGTTGACAGAGAGTTTTTGTCATCGGGGTATCAGAAACTCCGAAATCGCAAGATCAGATATGGACCGTCCATCAGTCAGGATACGTGGCGAAGATCCAGATTATCGGGGAAAGTCCCGATATGAAGCCAAATCGGAGCATCGAGGTTCTGTGTTTTGTGAATCTTGAGGGCAAGACTTCCGGAGCATCAGAAGTCAAAAAAGCGCGAGATTGGACCAAGGCCGTCCATCTGTTGGGGGACGCGTGGCAGAGATCCGGGCACTGGAATTGCGCAAAGGTGAAAGTTCCATTATGGGACCTAGTTGACGTCATATCGGGATATCAGGGATTCCGAGGACAAAGTGTCTATGTGCTTTGACATAAGAAAGTACAAAAGCCCGATAGGAGATAAGACTGCAGTCACGGGGATAGTGGTCATTTGGGCCAGGAGTTTAGATAGGAGGGATAACGCATAAAGCGCCATATAGGCGAATTGACTCATCGGAGTTCGGGAGTTCGAGAGGACAGGAAATCTTGACATCGGGGATCACGAAATCTCGAAACCCGAAATTGAGTCAGGAAGATCATGGTCATGTGCAAAGGACTGTGTGGAATAAGAGCAGGACCTTTGGATCGGGTTTTTAGCAGAGATTCCACGAGGGAATAGAAAGAGCCACTTCAGCTCATGAAATGATTGATCGATCATGTGAGCAGGAGCGCGAGGTGGTGGTCGTGTGTCTTACTGCATCAATTAGCATGACTCTTTTCTTGTAAATTCGTGTTGATATCACTAATGGATCTTTGGTATGTTGTGTTAAGTAACTATAGATTTATTTCCTTAATTTCTTGATTTTTCTGAGTGAGATTCATCAACACTTGTGAGTATGCATTTTTGGTGTATTAAACTAATTACTTATCTGGTGATTTCCTATATTTATTGGCGATCATATTTTAGGTGATAAAAAATTCCTCCTAATGTGTGAGGTTAGGAGAAATTGTATAACTGAAATAAAACATCGTTTCTTTTATGGTGTGCATTTCTACTTGTGTAGNGAGAGAGGAAATGAGAAGAAATTTTCAGTGAAGGAAGAGGGGGAGAATAACTGTACAATCATTATCTTATCACGAAAAAAATAATTTTGTGAAAATGAGGCGACCATGCCCCATGCTCGTGTCTGAAACAAAAGTAATTTCACAATGACAAACAGGAATCTTGGAATGATCTTATAACTGAAAACTTGTTGAAGTGGATATCTGCATTTCCCTCTGTTAAGCCCTAAATAGTGGCACATTACCCCTTAATTAAGGAATATTACATTAGTAATGTTATTTTATTTATGTCGGCTTGGGTCCTTTAGTTGTAATTGTACCTCTTAGTCTCCTATATATACCAAGGAGACCTTTTCATTTGGGATCATCTGGTATTTGGAAATTTATGGGTTGTATAAGGAAGTTTCCCCCTTCAAGAGTCTTATTGTCTAAAATTATCTCTTTTTCAAAGCGTTGAGTACTTATTATGAGGTTTTTCTATGCTATATTGATATTTCATTCATAAAATTTGGTATCATAGCTCAAGGTCTTGGTGTTTCGCTGCTACACCTGAGACACCTTGGAATTTTCTCTATAATTTTTTTTACATTGTTTTAGAAGGAAACACTTGTATTTTATTTATTATACATATCAAGGTACGTGGGGTAAAAATTTCATCTCCCAAGGCCTTATACTTTTGGAGATATAGCCTGTGTAAGATAGGGTTTTGAAATCATCCTGAATTTAGCCATCTCGAAATTTTTGCTATAAATTTTTTTGTGTAACATTTCAGACCCTGAAATCTAGAGGATATTCATATAAATTATTAAGCTATCCATGATAAAAATTTCAATGTCTAGGTCATCCTACTTTCGTAGATATACCTTGTGAAACATAGAGTATCAGACTAGTCATATTAACTAGTCTCAAATAGGTCTTCTGGGTAAAACAATGATATCTTCTTCAATGAGTATCCAAATTAAGTGAGACAAGTTGCATTGAAAAGTGGATAGTCTGTAGTATTTATGGTACACATTTCAGAAGAAAATATCATATATTGTGATCTTGGCACGCTTTACAAGTACTCTCTCCTAGAAGGGACACAAATTATAAAGGTGTGGGGTAGTTACCATAACTTTCACTTGGCACATTCAATTTTTATTAGACTTGTGGAATTGTAGAGACGATGTATCAAAGAACTACAAAAATAAATTTTCAAACCCATAAGGGCCAAAATTTTGCAGATACAGTAGAAGAAATATCGTCTAGTAGAACCACCTCGAAATCAAGGTTGAAAAGTGATACTTGGACAACATGCCACCAAAAAAGGGATCTTCTACACCAGTTAAGCCTCCAGACAGTCCTACTTGGACTATTGATGAAGTTGAAGAAATGAACAGAGACATAAATGATTTACAAAAGAAGACAATAATAAAATATGGACTACAAGGGATGATGGATTCAACTAAAGCTAAGTTGGAGGCAATAATGGATACTAAGATGGAGGTTTTAAAAAGGGAGATCATGGAAGGATTGAAATTTTTTCTAATAGAGAGGAAATCTAAAAGTGAAAATGTATCCCATGAAATTCATGATGAGGACACAAGGAAGATGAATTAAGAATGGATAAACTTCAACTTTGGGTTGAAGACCAACCACTTTCCTATGATTGATATGATAAATTTTGATGGCTAGGATCCATTCACATAGATATTCAAATGGAGAAATTATTTTATCTACATGATGTGCCACATACACAAAAGGTATGAATTGCTTCTTTATATTTAGAACCCAATCAATTTGTGTGGTATCGATGTCTTTGTTCTCACAAATCACTCATCACTTGGACAATTTTCATGGAAGAAATGATAACACACTATGAGGATACAAGGATCAATACCTTCTTTAGCCAATTGATAAATCTCAAGCAAAAGGGTTCAGTTGTAGAGCACATTAAGAACTTCCAAAGATTGAATATAAAGGTAATGGATATTCCATATGAGCACCTGATTGATGTATTCATGGGAACATTAAAGGACAACATTCAACATGAGGTTGTCTTTTCGGAACCCAAATCATTGGAGAATGCATTCAGGGTGGCAAGAAATGTTGAAAGTAAAAATATGGCTATGGCTACTAGAAGGAGCACTCCTAACATCTATCGAGAGAATAATGTTCCTTCTTCTAAAACACCTGAATGTACAATGTTGACACCTTAACAATTGGAGGAAATAAAAGAAAAAAAATTATTCTTTAATTATGACAACAAGTACAATAAGGGACATAAGTGTGGTGAGAAGAAATTATTATAAATAGATTGTGAAGAGGAAGAAGAAGAAGAAGAAGAAGAAGAACCATCTCAAGATGAAAACATTGAAGAGATTTATTCTGGAGAGTCGACTCTCACGATGTCATGTAATGCCTTGGATGGAATTATCACTCCTCAAACCTTCAAGATCGAAGGATATATCAAAAATAAAAAGGTAATAGTCCTAATTGATTCTAGTAGTACTCATAATTTCATTCACTATAAATTAGCCAAAGCTCTCAATTGCTTTGTATATCCAACTCCATATTTCAAGTAATCATTGCAGATGGANAAAGTGAAAATGTATCCCATGAAATTCATGATGAGGACACAAGGAAGATGAATTAAGAATGGATAAACTTCAACTTTGGGTTGAAGACCAACCACTTTCCTATGATTGATATGATAAATTTTGATGGCTAGGATCCATTCACATAGATATTCAAATGGAGAAATTATTTTATCTACATGATGTGCCACATACACAAAAGGTATGAATTGCTTCTTTATATTTAGAACCCAATCAATTTGTGTGGTATCGATGTCTTTGTTCTCACAAATCACTCATCACTTGGACAATTTTCATGGAAGAAATGATAACACACTATGAGGATACAAGGATCAATACCTTCTTTAGCCAATTGATAAATCTCAAGCAAAAGGGTTCAGTTGTAGAGCACATTAAGAACTTCCAAAGATTGAATATAAAGGTAATGGATATTCCATATGAGCACCTGATTGATGTATTCATGGGAACATTAAAGGACAACATTCAACATGAGGTTGTCTTTTCGGAACCCAAATCATTGGAGAATGCATTCAGGGTGGCAAGAAATGTTGAAAGTAAAAATATGGCTATGGCTACTAGAAGGAGCACTCCTAACATCTATCGAGAGAATAATGTTCCTTCTTCTAAAACACCTGAATGTACAATGTTGACACCTTAACAATTGGAGGAAATAAAAGAAAAAAAATTATTCTTTAATTATGACAACAAGTACAATAAGGGACATAAGTGTGGTGAGAAGAAATTATTATAAATAGATTGTGAAGAGGAAGAAGAAGAAGAAGAAGAAGAAGAACCATCTCAAGATGAAAACATTGAAGAGATTTATTCTGGAGAGTCGACTCTCACGATGTCATGTAATGCCTTGGATGGAATTATCACTCCTCAAACCTTCAAGATCGAAGGATATATCAAAAATAAAAAGGTAATAGTCCTAATTGATTCTAGTAGTACTCATAATTTCATTCACTATAAATTAGCCAAAGCTCTCAATTGCTTTGTATATCCAACTCCATATTTCAAGTAATCATTGCAGATGGACGAACTATCAATTTTTTGATGGGCGTTTATGACACACCATCAACGAGAAGGGAAGATACGGTTCGTGGTTGTCTATTTAGCCCAAGTTGTTTGGGATAATATACCCTAGCGGGTTTTATGGCTCCCTTAGCCAACTAGGATTCTAAAATAATAAATATGTAAACTAACTAGATGTACAATCCTATCAAACAATACATTAATACAATTGCTTAACTAATAGTAGTATTATATACAATAGATATGTACAATTACAAGGTTTAAATAAATCCTTGTGAAAATGGTTGTTTTCAACTAATGGATCAAAACAAGGTAAAAAATAAAAAAAAGAAATAATTTTATACTATAAATGACAAGATAATAAAAAATGAATGAATAAGATTATAAACGATATAACGATAATGGACAAAGAATTTAACGTTTAAATAATGTAATCATTATTCATTTGTAAATCAACAAATCAAACAAAATATAAACTAACTAACCTAACATTGATCAAAAGTACTAAGCTATATTCATCTTTTTGTGTTTGTATAAGCTCCACTTAACTTGTGTCAAGTATGAATCTACGACAAAAGCAAGAACGATACTTCCTGAAACAAATCAAGGAAGTATTTTAAGTTTTGGAACATATCGGTGATGACAGAAAGACAAATAAATTTTATCTCATTTGACTTTAAAATGTCCAATAGATAAAAATGAAATAAACTCCAACCCTCAACAAATGGTATTATCAACTATCCAACATTAGACGTAAAATCAAAATGTATCAATAGATGATCAACAATAGATATTAAAGGAACCAAAATATAATGAACCATATCAATGAAAACATAACATGAAAAATTATATGCAAAACAATCTAAAGCTAGTTCAATACAAATAAAGTTTCATATTCAGAAATTATATGAGAAACAATATTAACATTGCACAGTCTACAAAAGGAAAAATTCCAAAGAGTAAATTGTATCCCATATAGTTTCAATATAATAAGTTCATCATAAGGCCCAAAATTAATTTTTTGGATAATAGACTCTTAAAGATTGAAAAAATTAATACACAAATGATAGCAATTAACCATGTATTGATAAAACAGACTAAAACTAATTTAAATCAATGCATAATCAGTTACTCAAAGAACATGAAGATATTATAATGAAAACAAAACCATTTTACTCAGATGACAAAAGCCATTAAGCAACCTATAATTCCATATTCTTCTTCGAAAATACTGGTCCATTCTCCTGAAAATGCCAACCATCTATTACTCCATTTGAAAAGAAAAAAGTTTACAAAATAAATAATATACAAAAAATAAAGGATAAAAATCCTCCTCTCAATTTCCTGGATCCCTTTGGCTCTGAACTTTCTCATATATTTATACAATGAATGAACAGTCTGAGTGTCACTAATAATTTCCACCATCTGAAATTTGTCTTGTAAAGAGACACAAATATCTCTCAAATTGTGCATTTGTATGGGAAAAAGATCACGTGTAAGCTAAATGGATCCATTCTACAAATGGGGTTTCAACCATTTGTTTAGATTCCTTACGGTTTGGCTGGAAAAAGTCTCACAAAATCGTTTGTCTGTTCTTGAACACATTTCCAAATCTTATCTTTTGTTGCTCATAAATTATTTGCAGCAATCCAATATTATTTTTGGATCAAATATCTTAAACGTATTTAGATAATAAAATCAAACCATGATCAGATCCCTACAAAATAACTGATAATAGAAACCTTTGAAATAAAAAGAAACAAAATTAATAACCTAAAAATTGTGAATAAAACAAAATCTAGAACAATAAAATTAAAATGAGTTTAAACTAACTATATGTTCTAAACAAACATTGTTTATATTTTCCTTTCAAATATGAACTTAAAATTCTAGAATCTTCAAGATGATGGAGAGGAGAAAAATATTAATTTTCGGTTTTCAAAAAATCAAACAAATGATAGATAATTCTTTATTTTATTTGTATTTTGAAATGAGATGCAAATTGACAAAATAATGTAATTAGTTAAACCTACCAAATGATTTTGTGAAAATGATTTCTAATGAGAAAAAGATGATAACATAATTATAATTTAAATGAAAGTAAACAATTGATAAAAATTAATGTTTTTCGTTTAAATTAAGATTTCTATGTTCGTCTCTCCCTCATTCAAAATTGATCACATGTGAACAAATGTCATAGAAAAGATGTGTCACAATAAACATTCTTCCTGTAAAATCATTTTTATTAATCCAAGTCTTCAACCAAGCCATTCTCATAGTAGATAAATTCAATAAGGAAGAGGTAATAAAAAACTCCCAAATTATGAAGCTCGTCCATCAACATCAAAAGTCTATAGAAAGAAAAATGAAATGACATTTGAATTTCATGAAACTTAAAAAAAACAAAAAAAAAGAATATAAACTCAAACCAACCTCAAAACAAAGCAAACCAATACCAATCCAATCAAATCAAAGAAAATGAAATGAAGAATCCAAGGAAAATTTCGAGGGAACCTAGATTTTGATTAAAAATAAAGAAGGGGGTTGTTGGGGCTCAACAAATGGAAAATCACTGGGTGAAGCAGTTATCTATGAACTATTAAACTTTCATCGCAGGGAAGAAGAACAAGACTTTGATATAATTTTAAGCTACTTTGAAATATATCCACTTTAATATTACACAATATTAAGATTAGCTCAGATTTATAGAAAAATTTTAGAAAAGAAGAAAATAATTCTTTTACAAAGAATTACAATCTAAATTTGTGTTTTAATCAAAGATTCATGATGTTTATAAAAGGACTTCAATACCGTTGACAAATCCACTGCTGTCAACAGTCGTCCATAGCCTCAATAGGGATGTCATTTAACCCACTCAAATGTTTTAATCCCATATAATAGTTGTATGAACATGATATATACTTCCATAAAAGTTAATTTAAAACAATATACCTTCTACCTCTCAACCCGACATTGTTTCATTTCCAACAAGCCTATTTAGTACCCTAGAGAAGTTGTCTTGGTATCATGTGTGCATTTACTTGCTGCCAGTGAGTCTATTCAGTATCCTGACGGGTTTACACACACTTCCCACACTTAAGTGCTTCCAACCCTATTATGCCACCTTTAAATAATAATAAAATTATAGATTTATTGATAACAAAGAGAGTGGGGTGATATTGGAGATTAATTGCAATACAGGTGAACAATTGATCATTTATTATTATTATTATTTTCTTTCAAAGCTGGAAGTTTTATCATGGTTTAGAGATTTTAGATTTCGGTTAAAAAATCATCTAGAGAATGGGGAAATACTTAAAAGTAATCTTTTAAGAACAAGGACAGTGTAAAAATCCTAAGGATAATTGTAATTCTCAAAGATCTCGACACATTTAAGGGGTAATACTCTAACAAAGACCGTTTAGGATTTCATAGTACTCAATTGACTTACAAATCAATTATTTGAGTTGAACCTTAACATCATAAACTATTTGAACTATTTCAAATTGCTTTTAAAAACATAAATCTTCAAATGAATGCTTCCTTCGACAATCACTCTTTGATCAGAAATATATTTATTCAAAAAGACGGACAAGAAGAAATTTCAATCAAAGAAAGGAAAAAAAGACAAAACACACAACACCCTGAATTATATTCTATTAATGGGATTCAAAATCAGAAATATATCAAAACAAACAAAATCGAAATAGCAAAAGCTCACTTTTAAAAAGAATTTGACCAAAAACAAAACTAGACCAACCTCTCATAAAGAAACAAGATCAAAAGGAGGAACAACATAGTTCAACGTTTTTCATATAGGAAGGCTCTTTTATTAATATAGTGATGCATGATACATCATTTTGACCAAGCTTGTTATTAAAAGTCACAGAAAAATCCTTAACCAGGATGAGTGAAAGTACGTGCAGTGGTAAGTTATGTTTGTTAGGGTAAAACTAAGATCAAATCCCTAATATCTTTATTAATGCTTCATAATATCTGAAATCATTGCATGATGTTGCTAAGTTTTGAAAAAGAAACATTTAATCAAGACAACTGTGAAAAGGAAAAAGAAAGGAATTGAAAGAAGACTTCCCTAACAACATTCAGATGATGGTTCTCTTTGCATAACCATGTGCCTTCATAACTTCATTATTCAAAATAAAAAAGTTAAAAGGCAAGAAAAACACAAAAGGACTCTATTTCTACACCTACTCTAACTTCTACATAGATCAAAACGCTAATTAAAATCGTATCTACAGTGCAGCCACAAGAGCATCTTCAATCCTGCAAGGCATAGAAAGTTGAAAATATGAATAAAAGAATGTATTATTTGTAGATACAAAAAAAAAAGTTCATGCTTACCTCCTATATATTCATTTAAAAACAAAGAAAACATGACCTTTGAGCACTTCCTTTGATGAGATGGATTGTTTCAAAACTCAAAGCATAATCATTAAAATTCGAACAAACCAAAGAATGAATATGCATTGTAGAATATTTGATCTCCATCAGAATGAGTGCATTGTCTTTTTCCAAAATAAATCGTGTAAAATCATGTCGCAACATGTATTTTTTCCATGCGAGTGATGAAATTGAAAGAGCGTCAAATATGACTTCATAAATGTTATGTTCAACATTAATTTCACCAAATTTTGGCATATCGAAAAGATCTGATTGTGATGGTGAAGAGTAATATACCATGGGAAAAGTATCATGTCCACCAGAATCCAAGAAGAGATCATGATATAAATATTAAAAGGAATCAGAAATGAGCACATGAAAAGAATCTCTTGAGCTATGATATTTAACAATGGTATTCTCAAGACATTCCTCTTTACTTTCCTTACAACTTTCACTCTGTTTGGTGATAAATCTTTCAGCATAATATGATTGTCTAAATTTTCCTCATGTATGATAAACAATTCAAAACTTTGATGACAAACATCTAATCTTTCCCATGGATAAGGTATGATTTGTGGATGAAGGTTTAAGGTTTCTTCTTCAAATTGCAGATTTAAATATCTAATCAGTTTCATAGGAATGTTAGAATGCTTAAGATCATTTTCATCACCTAAGTGTTCTTCAATAACTTAATTTAAGTACTGATTAGAGCAAGAGTTAGAAGAATATGGACATTCACCTTGACCCAACATCAAATCTTCTTCCACAATGGTCGATGACTGAATATACAATGCTTGAAATGAAAAACTAGTTTGATTGTCAATAAGAACCTTTTCAATATATTCTACCTCCCTTACCCGTTCAAAATTTTAGGATGGATTCCTCTCATCTTGCAGAAAAAATTCTACTCACAATTGAGTGATAGGATTTGTAATTGATTCATCATTTGTGATTGAAAATGGTTGGATGGAAAGGGCACAAAAATCGGAGAGGATATTTAGTACAAATGACATGTCATCAAGTTGAAACTTATAGAGAACATGATGGATGCTTGTTAAAAATACCTCTCTAGATGAATTTTCATTGATTAGTAAAGCCTGAAATTCTTCACATAATTGATTGTAATCATAGATTTCAAAAGAATCTAAAAATTCCTCTACAAATTGAAACCAATCAATAATATGATTTCTTGGAAAAGACTCAAACCAATGTTTAATTTGACCCCGAAAAGTAAAAGCGAACAATTTGCATAAAACCTTTAAATTAGAAATATCATTCTTGATGCATTTACACCAAAACTTGTTAATATGGTCTTTTGAAGATACATCACCCCCACCATCAAAGGTGTGTTTGGACAAGCAAGAGATTGTCTCATTGGGAATATTAGTTAATGAGATATTATGATACAGATGAATATCGGTGGCCAACAACCTTTTCCAACTAGCTCAAAACAACTTTTTGACAATTTTGGCAATTTACTATTTTTAGTAGTTTTAACTTTGAGGGCCCTTTTAAGGGCATAAATGAAGGTTTTTCAGGATCAAGCTCCTCAATGATATAAAAAGGCATGATTTAGACCCCAAAATTAATATCCTCAACAATACCTTTCCAACGAGCTATCACACACCTAAAACGGAGATCGTATGCAAAAGTTACGACCCCGGGAAGTTGTACTAACTTACCCAAATGGGGCCCACATGACCTTTGGTGCTTCATATCCTAGGGTTAGGTTTTTGGATGTCTAGGGTTTTGGGAATTCTTGTTTATTGTAAAAATGCCTTCAGAGCCTCATTGTAATCTTCTTCTTACAAATGCGTGCAACCATCACATCTCTTCTAAAAAATAAGCCCCCACCATTCCAGCAAGCTTGTTTCTGTTGCATTTTACAGTTTCATCTTATTTCGTTATTGAATACAAAACCAGTTTGACTGTATCTCTGTTATTTTGTGTTAAGAAGCTATTAATAATCTGTATTCATTTCGTTATGCTCATAAAATACGGATCAACGATATTAGAGCAATCTACTCCTTGTCATCTTAATACATGTCCCCAATGAGGTCGGAGTACAAAGTGTTGGGTCTCGAGCTTGTTTCTCTTGAGGAAAGAATATCTCACACACCCAAGGGACCTCTCATGGTAGGAGAAAATAAATATGACGGGACAATAGATCCTTTCAAACTATTGATTGAGGAAGCCCTCATGCAACAGAAGAACAAGATGATGGATAATTTCGTGCAAGTCCTTCGACGACTACCAACAGGCAATGCATCTTCTTCAAATGTAGGCACCACCCCCTTGAAAGTACAAATAAACTTCGATATTTAGATATTTGAAGGTCAAATAGACGCCTATGTTGTAGAAAAGTTGTTGAATCTACTAGAAGGGTATTTTTATGTCCATAACTTTTTGAATAGAGAAAATATTACTTTTGCACTCCTCAAAGTCATTTCCCATGTCAAAGATTGGTGGGAAACTTTCTGTGAGAAAAATAAAATAGAGGAAACCTCATTATTTTCAGTCACGACCACCTGGGAATCCTTTAGGGATGATATTAATGAACAATACTACCCTGTCAGAAGTTATGATGACCTGTATACCAAATGGACCATATTGCAGCAAGAAAGAAACCAAGTAGTGTCATATTTCACAAATATTTTCCATACCTTGCGCACCAAGCTGGGTATAAAAGATTCAGAGCAACATCTAGTGCTCAAGGATCATTGTGCTTTGCATAGATACATCTAGACTGAAATGGAATTTATGGAGATCTCATCCTTGGGTGCGACCTACCGATATGTCATCAAAATTGAGAAGAAACTCAAACAAAAGACATCGCAATTTGGTCCTGGGAACCCCTCACAACAAAAGCCAGGAAAGGGCGGTCCCAACCCATAGAACAAAGGACAGAGCAAAGATGGATAGTATCAGGACTACCATTCCAAGACAAAAGAAAAGAAGGACACCATAAAGACAAATAAAGATACCGGGAAGTGGTGAAACTTCCATAAGAGCCCTTGGCATAACACTGTTGACTGCCGCTCAAAACAGTCGCTGGTGGATGAAGTGAAAGCCTCTGAATCAGATGCAGATTTTGACTCTGAGCTAGAACTAGAAAGGGGAAGATAGATCATTGATGGGGAACCCAGTGCCACCGTTTCTACCACCAGTCTCTATCCTGGTGAACCATACGAGCCAAAATAAGGACAACACCTCTTCCATTCATAGATGTGGGTAAAATATACCCCGTTGCACTTCATCGTTGATAGTGGTAGCCAGAAGAACCTCATCTTAGAAAAGGTCATCAAGCGGCTGGCCCTGCCAAAAACGCCACACCCATAACCCTACACCATTGGATGGCTTGACCAAGGAAGCGATCTCCACGTCAGCCAACAGTGTCGACTGTCGTATGACATCAAGCCCTTCAAGGACGAGGTATTGTGTTATGTTTCACCTCTCGAAGTTTGCGATGTTCTTTTGGACCAACCTTATTTATGGAAATGTCATTTTGTATATGAGTCTAGGCCTCATAGTGTTATTATTACTTTGAAAAGGAAATTGTACAGGATACTCGAGGCAGTCCCACCTACTGATATTTCCTTGATATCTACTAAGCAATGCAGGAAGGTCATCTCTCATATGGGGAAGTTTGTCTTGTTCGTGATTCTCTCTCAGAATAAGCGAAAGATCACAACCACATCCAAGCTCTCTGCGGCTGACCTCTCCACACAACAAAAGAAAGTAGAGAAGGTCGTGGAGGAATACTCAGATATCTTCTCCTCAACTACAGGGGTACCTCTGCACTACCAGGTCAAGCACCCCATCAATTTGACCCTCGATTCACCGCTTCCCAGTGGGCTAGTCTATCATCTCTATTTGTTAGAGAATGAGGAGATCAAGTGATAGATCCAAGAACATCTCCACAAGGGGAACATCCACCCCAAATCATCACCTTGTGGGAGCCCAATCGTGCTGGTATAGAATAAAGATGGAACCTGGCGACTCTGTATTGATTATCGGTCTTTGAATAAAATCACAGTCAGAAACTAGTACCCGATTCCTTGAATCGACGACCTCCTTGATCAACTCACGAGGGCCAAATACTTCATTAAGATTGATCTAAAGTATGGATACCACCAGGTTTCGATAGAACATACATGTGTATGGAAGACCACCTTTAAGTCAAAGGAAGGCCTTTTTGAATGGTTGGTCATGCCCTTTGGTTTGAAAAATGCCCCAGCCACTTTCATGAGGATGATGGACGATATCCTGTGACCATTCACTAATACTTTTGTAGTGGTGTATCTGTACGACATTCTAATTTACAAAAAGACTTGGGCTGAACACTTGCAGCATATTCAATAGGTTTTGCACACCCTATGGCAGTACAAGCTATACACCAACTTGGAAAAATGCTACATCATTACCTGGGCTACATCATTGATCAGCATGGCGTACATGTGGATACAACCAAGATCCAAGTAATTCGTGACTGGCCAGCCCCAAAAACACTCACTGAGCTTCGAATCTTCTTGGGCCTTGCCAATTTCTATCGCAGATTCTTGTTGGGATTGTCCCATATTGTATGGGCCCTCAGCCAAATAAATAGGGGTGGTGGTAAGGAAAAAATTGAGTGGGGTCCGTCCCAACAAAAAGAGTTCGATGATTTGAAGCAGCGCTTGTGCTCAGCCCAAGTACTTTCACTACCATACCTGCAACATCCCTTTGAGATCGAGACATATGCTTCAGACTATGCTGTCGGCGTCGTTCTCACTCAACATAGCCACCTCGTGGCCTATCATAGTGAGACACTGTTAGATACTGTCCGTAAGTACCCTACTTACGACAAAGAAAGGTACTCCATTGTGAAATCCTACCACTAGTGGTGACATTAAATTCTTAGGAAGGAGACAATCATCCACACAGATCATAAGTTGCTGCAGTTCATGCAAACATAGGGAAAATTGCAGAATGACCGCCATCAAAAGTAGTCCACATACTTGCAACAATTCCACCTCAACATCAAGTATAAAATAGGAAGCACCAATCATGTTGTTGATTGCCTAAGAAAACCACCAGTCGTGGAACTCACCATGGTGATAGACTCTTATGGCCATGAAACATCTGGATGGCCCCAACTCTATGAGACAGACCTTGACTTCGCCACCACCTACCAAATTTTGGGTGCAAACACAATTGTTAATAATTTCCATCTTCAAGATGGGTTGTTATGTCGTCTGGGCCATATCTATGTTCCATAAAGTGAGAGAGAAAATATGATTTGGGAATCCCACTACAGTCAGGTGGTAGGACACTTCGACGTCGAAAAGACAGTGGCAATGCTACAAAAACATTTCTACTGGCTGAAACTTTGACAGGAGGTCAACAAGTATATGAGGTCCTGCACTGCCTGTGCTATTGCCAAACCAACCACTAAGAAATAGGGCTTGTACACCCCTCTTCCTACTCCTGACAAGCCATGTGAATCCATCTCAATGGACTACATGTCAGGCCTCCCATCCACCAAGCAGGGAAATGACCGTGTTTTTGTGGTTGTTGATCGCTTTTCTAAGATGGCGATTATGGTTTCCTGTAAGAAGAGAATCACAAAAGAGGTCACTTCCAAGCTATTCTTTGAACGAGTCTGGGTACATTTTGGAATCCCACAAACCATTGTCTTAGATTGGGACAGTCAATTTATCATCAAATTCTAGTCGAGCCTCTGGTCACTGCTAGACACCAAGCTCACCAAATCCACGACCTTCCACCCCTAGACAGATGGCCAAACTGAGGTTGTAAGTCGAATGATTATGCATATCCTTCACATGTATAAATAAAATCACCCTGACACATGGGATGAGAGCCTTCCCTATGTCAAACATAGCTACAATCAAGACCTGCATAGCTCAACTGACCATAGCCCCTTTCAGGTGGGGTTGGGATTCCAGCCATTGGGTCCCATAGATGTTGCACTTCTTCTTGTGGTAACCTCAACCGACTCATCTCCTGCTCCAACTGAGGCTGAAAAATCCACCTGGTTCATTGAGAGGATACAACACAACCGCCAACAAGTTCAAGATATCTTACATAAGTCTAATGACAAGTACAAACAATGCCATGATCAACATCGAGTGCCACATAAGTTTCAGGTTGGAAACAAAGTTTGGTTGCACTTGCAGAAAGAACACCTTAAAGGACCCCATAGGAAGCTTTGCCCACTTTGTTATGGGTCGTACACTATCACCAAGGCCATGGGGGATAATTTTTTTGAGCTCAACATTCCTCCTTTCCTTATCTTGCACCCAATTTCAATGTGGATATCCTTCACCCTTATATCCGACCATTATTGGACACCTCAGAAGTAGCAGAACAGCTGACAAAAACATAGATCAACCCCTACTACATACAACATGCATCCAATGATCATATTGTGGACACACAGATTAAGGGCACGTGACAACAAAGGATCCAGCTTTATCAAGTTGTCAAAGAAGGGTAGCTCCTGCACCAATGCAAGTGGCTCACCGGGGCCAAATTCAACAGAAGTTTCCTCATCTGATGGGGGACCTCAACAAAATGGATACCATTTCTTCCTAAGTATAGAGGATTGATCCAAATTGATATCAGTGGCCACCCACCTTTTCCAACTAGCTCAAAATAGTTTTCTGACAATTTTGGCAATTTACTATTTTTAGCAGTTTTAACTTCCGAGGCCATTTTGAGGGCCTAAATGAAAGTTTTTTGGGATCAAGATCCTCAATGATAGTCAAAGGAATTATTGAGCCCCCAAAATTAATATCCTCAATGATACCTTTTCAATGGGCTATCACATGCCTAAAACAGAGATCATATGCAAAAGTTATGACCCTGAGAAGTTGATGTACTAACTTACCCAAACGGGGCCCACATGACTTTTAGCGCTTCATCTCCTAGGGCTAGGTTTTTGGATGTCTAGGTTTTTTCACATTCTTTTTTATTGCAAAAGGGAATTCAGAGCCTCATTGTAATATTCTTCTTGCGAATGCACATAGCCTTCACATCTCTTCTCAGAGATAAGCCGCCATCATTCTAGCAAGCTTACTTCCACTGCATTTTACAGTTTCATCTTATTTCGTTATTGAATAGAAAACCAGTTTGATTGTATGTTTGTTATTTTGTGTTAAGCACCTATTAATAATCTATATTCATTTTGTTCTACTCATAAAATATGGATCAATGGTATCAGAGCAGTCTGCTCCTTGTCGTCTTAATGCATGTCCCCAACGAGGTCAGAGTACAAAGAGTAGGGTCTCAAGCTTGTTTCTCATGAAGATAGAAGCTCTCGCACGCCCAAGTGACCTCTCATGGTAGGGGAAAATAAAGATGATGGGATAGAAGATCCTTTCAAACTATTTATTAGGGAAGCCCTCATGTAACAGAGGAACGAGATGATGGATAGTTTCGTGTAAATCCTTCGACGACTACCAACATGTGATGCATGTTCTTTGAACGGAGGCGCTGCCCCCTTAAAGGTACAAATAAACTTCGATATTCCTATATTTGAAGGTCATATAGATGCAAATGTTGTATACAAGTGGTTGAATCTACTAGAAGAGAATTTTTTTGTCCATAACTTTTCGAATAGAGAAAATATTACTTTTTCACTCCTCAAAGTTGTTCCCCATGTCAAAGATTGGTGGGAAACTTTCTATGAGTAAAAGGAAACTGAGGAAACCTCACTATTTTTAGTCATGCCCACCTGGGAATCCTTCAGGAATGCTATTAAGGAACAATACTTCCTTGTCGAAAGTTATGATGACCTGTATACCAAATGGACCACACTGCGGCAAGAAAGAGACCAAGCAGTGTCAGATTTCACAAATATCTTCCATACCTTGTGCACCAAGATGGGCATAAAAGATTCAGAGAGACATCTGGTGCTCAAGTATCGCGGTGATTTGCATAGATTCATCCAGACCGAAATGGATTTTTTGGACATCTCATCCTTGGGCGCGGCCTACTGATATGCCATCAAAATCGAGCAGAAGCTCAAACAAAAGACACGATAATTTGGGCCTTGGAACCCCTCACAACAAAATCCAGGAAAGGGTGGCCCCAACCCACAAAACAAAGGACAGAGCAAATATGGATAGTATTAGGACTACCAGTCCAAGCCACAAGCAAAGAAGGACACCAAAAAGACAAAGAAAGATACTGGGAAGTGGTATGACTTCCATAAGAGCCCTTGGCATAACACTACTGAATGCAACTCAAAACAGGCGCTGGTGGCCGAAGTGAAAGCCTCTGAATCATATGTGGATTCTGACTTTGATCCAGAACCAGAAAGGGGAAGACGTATCATTGACGCAGAACCCAGTGCCATTGTTTTTGCCACCAAGCTCCTGCCTGGTGAATGAGACGAGCCAGAAGAAGGAGAGCACCTCTTCCATTCACATATGTGGGTAAAAGGCACCCCGCTACACTTCATTGTTGATAGCGGTATCTAGAAGAACCTCATCTTAGCAGAGGTCGTCAAGTGGCTAGCCCTACCAACAATGCTGCACCCACAACCCTACACCATTGGATGGCTCTGCCAAGGAAGCAATTTCCACGTCAGCCAACAGTGTCAACTGTCGTACGACATCAATCCCTTCAAAGACGAGGTATTGTGTTATGTTTCTCCTCTTGCAGTTTGTGATGTTCTTTTGGGCCAACCTTATTTATGGAAACATTATGTTGTATATGTGTCTAGGCCTTGTAGTGTTATTATTACTTTGAATAGGAAATTGTACAGGATACCCGAGGTAGTCCCACCTAGTGCTATTTCCTTGATATCTGCTAAGAAATGTGGGAAGTTCATCTCTTATATGGAAAAGTTTGTCTTCTTCGTGATTCTCTCTCAGAATAAGTGAAAGATCGCAGCCCCATCTAGGGTCTCTGTGGCCGACGTCTCTACACAGCAGAAGCAAGTAGAGAAGGTCATGGAGGAATACTCAGATATCTTCTCCTCACCTACAGGTGTACCTCTGCACTGCCAGTTAAAGAACCCCATCGATATAACCCCCGACGCACCGCTGCCCAAAGGTCCAGTCTATATTTTCTCTTTGTTAGAGAATGAGGAGATCAAGTGACATATCCAATAACTTCTCTACAAGGGGCACATCCACCCCAGATCATTACCTTGTGGGAGCCCAATCACGCTGGTAAAGAATAAATATGGAACATGGCGACTTTGTATTGATTACTGGTCTCTGAATAAAATCACAGTTAGAAACTGGTACCCGATTCCTCGAATCAATGACCTCCTTGATCAACTCACGGGGGCCAAATACTTCAGTAAGATTGATCTAAAGTCTAGCTACCACCAAGTCCCGATAGAATAGACAAATGTATGGAAGACCGCCTTCAAGTCAATGGAAGGCCTTTTTGAATGGTTGGTCATGTCCTTTGGATTGAAAAATTCCCCAACCACTTTCATGAGGATGATGGATGATATCTTATGACCATTCACGAATACTTTTGTAGTGGTGTATCTGGACGACATTCTAATTTACAACAAGAGTTGGGATGAACACTTGCAGATGTTTCAATAGGTTATGCACACCCTGTGACAATAGAAGGTGTACACCAACTTGGAAAAATAATCCTTTGGCATGGACTGGGTCGATTACCTGGGCTACATCATTGATCAACATGGCGTACATGTGGATCCAGCCAAGATCCAAGTCATCCGTGACTAGCCAGCCCCAACAACACTCACTGAGATTTGAAGCTTCTTGGGCCTTACCAATTTCTACTACAGGTTCGTGTTGGGATTATCCCATATTGCATGAGCCCTTAGCCAAATAAACAGGGGTGGTGCTAAGGTGAAATTTTCATGGGGTCGGTCCCAACAAAAAGTGTTCGATGATTTGAGGCAGCGCTTGTGCTCAACCCCAATACTTTCACTAAAAGACCTACAACATCCCTTTGAGATTAAGATAGATGCTTCAGAATATGCCATGGGCACTGTTCTCACTCATCACGGCCACCCCGTGGCCTATCATAGTGAGACACTATCAGATATTTTCCATAAGTACCATACTTATGACAAAGAAATGTACTCCATTGTGCAATCGTATCGCTAGTGGAGACATTACTTTCTTGGGAAGGAGACATTCATCCACATTGATCATAAGCCATTGCAGTTCGTGCAGACAAAGGGAAAATTTCATAATGACCTCCATCAAAAGTAGTCCACATACTTGCAACAATTCCACCTCAACATCAAGTATAAAACAGGAAGCACCAATCGCGTCCCTGATTGCTTGAGTAGACCTCTAGTCACGGTGCTCACCACGGTGATAGACTCTTGTGGCCATGAGGCATCTGGATGGCTCCAACTCTATGAGATAGATCCTGAGTTCTCCCCCACCTACCAAATGTTTAGTGAAAATGTAGTTGTCGATAATTTCCATCTTTGGGATGGTTTTTTGTGTCGTCTGGGCCATATCTATGTTCCATCAAGTGAGAGAGCGAAGAAGATTTGGGAAGCCCACTACAGTCATGTGGCAGGACACTTCATCATAAAAAATATAGTGGCGATGCTATAGAAACATTTCTATTGGATGAAACTTCGACATGAGGTCAACAAGTATATCAGGTCCTATAGTGCCTGCACTATTGCCAAACCGACCACTAAGAAACAGGGCCTGTACACCCCTCTTCCTACTCCTGACAGGCCATGGGTATCCATATCAATGGACTACATGTTGGGCCTCCCATCCAACAAACGAGGAAATTATTGTGTTTTTGTGGTTGTTGATCTCTTTTTTAAGATGGCGATTTTGGTTGCCTACAAGAAGAGCATCACAACTGAGGCCATTGCCAAGATCTTCTTTGAAGGAGTCTGGGTACATTTTGGAATCCCACAAACCATTGAATCAGATCAGGACAATCGATTTCTCAGCACATTCTGGTTGAGCCTCTGGTCACTGCTAGACACCAAGCTCACCAAATCCATGGCCTTCCATCCCTAGAAAGATGGCCAAACTGAGGTTGTAAATCGAATGATTGTGCATATCCTTCGCATGTATAAATCAAAACACCCTTGCACATGGGATGAGATCCTTCCCTATGTCTAGCATAGCTACAATCGAGCCCTGCATATCTCAACCGGCCACAACCCCTTTAAGGTGGGGTTGGGATTCCAACCATTGGGTCCCATAGATGTTGCACTTCCCCTTGTAGTCACCTCGACCGAATCATCTCCTGCTCCAAGTGAAGCTGACAAAGCCACCTAGTTCATTGAGAGGATCCAACACATCCACCAATAGGTTCAAGATGTCCTACATAAGTCTAATGATAAGTACAAGAAATGCCATGATCAACATCGGGTGCCACATAAGTTTCAGGTTGGAAAAAAAGTTTGGTTGCACTTGCAGAAAGAATTACTTATAGGACCCCATTGGAAGATTCTCCCACTCCATTATGGGATGTACACTATCACCAAGGCCATGGGGGATAATGGTTTTGAGCTCAACATTCCTCCTTTCCTTTGCCTTCACCCAGTGTTCAATGTGGATCTCCTTCGCCCTTATTTCCCACCATTATTGGACACCTCAGAAGTAGCAGTACAATTGACACCAATAGATCTCAACCCCTACTACATACAATAGTCATCCAATGATCATATTGTGGACACACAAATCAAGAGCACTCGACAACAAAGGATCCAACTTTATCGAGTCATCAAAATAGGGAAGCTCCTGCACCAAGCCAAGTGGATCACTCGGGGCCAAATTCAATAGAAATATCCTCATCTGATGGGGGACCTCAACACAATGGAGACCACTACTTCCTAAGGAGGGAGGATTGATCTAGATGGATATCAGTGGCAACTCACCTTTTCCAACTGGCTCAAAACAGTTTTCTGCAATTTTTGGCAATTTACTATTTTTAGCAGTTTTAACTTTCAGGGCCATTTTGAGGGCCTAAATGAATGTTTTTCAGGATTGAGATCCTCAATGATAACTGAAGGCATGATTTCCCCCCTAAAATTAATATCCCTAATGATACCTTTCCAACGGGCTATCACACGCCTAAAACGTAGATTGTATGAAAAAGTTACTACCTTGGGATGTTGATGTACTAACTTACCCAAACAGGGCCCACATGACTTTTGGCACTTCATCTCCTAGGGTTAGGTTTTTGGATGTCTAAGGTTTTTGGAATTCTTGTTTATTGTAAAAAGGCCTTCAGAGCCTCATTGTAATCTTCTTCTTGCGAATGCGCACAACCATCACATCTCTTCTCAAAGATAAGCTGCCACCACTCCAACAAGCTTGTTTCCACTGCATTTTACAGTTTCATCTTATTTTGTTTTTGAATAGAAAATGAGTTTTATTTTATCTCTGTTATTTTGTGTTAAGCAATTGTTAATAATCTGTATTCATTTCATTCTGCTCATAAAATCCGGATCATATTATCAACTATCCAACATTGGATGTAAACTCAAAATGTATCAATAGATGATTAACCACAAATATTAATGGAACCAAAATTGAATGAGTCATATAAATGTAGTGGCCGAAGTCATTACGACTACAAGCGAAGTAGAAGTGCAACTTTTTTTTTTTTTTAAGGCAAGAAGGTGATGACGACAACAGTTTAACCACACAATTGATGATGAATGCAAGCACACAGTCCAGGAAATAGACAACTATGACTCCACACATTGGCACAAGAGAAACTGGGTGAAACGTGCGTAGAACAACAAGGAGAAATGACTACCCGCCTGACACAACGACCTTGACGAACAAAGACTTGAACCTCAAGGTGTGCGAACCTAATGCATGAAGGCGTTACGACCCAAGTGATAACAACAACTCACAATGATCGACGACACTCATACGGGAAGCACCAAGTGCTCCATGAGTGCCACTCACCTCAATCTGTTTGCCTAGCGCGACGTGCCGTTCAGGACGCACTATTAAATTTGCACATTTTTGCGACGAAGTAGAGACGAATTTTCATCGGCATAGATTCGTTTTTGTGACCAAGATAATTTTTTTTTTCGTCGGTCTAGCGACCACACATGGATCTTCTTCAGTCTAATGACCAAAAAAAGAAGCCTATTCAGAATAGGGAAAAGTTCGACTAGCGACGAATGTTAGTCGGTCGAATGACTAATATTAGTCACAAGAGTGACCAAAACAACCCTGGAAAACTTAGTCAATAAACCACTATGAGTTGCTAGAACGACAAATATTAGTAGCTAGAGCGACCAAAACATTAGTTAAAAAGGTCAAAAGAAGGAGGATTAGTTATTTGCTAGAACGACCAATTGGCAATACTAGCGACGAATAGGTTGGTCGCTCTAGCGACTAACATGTTCGTTCCTCTAGAAACTAACATGTTGATGTTTGTGACCAATTGGCCATACTAGTGACGAACAGGTTAGTCGCTAAAGCAACCAATATTGGGGTTTTTAAAAAAAAAAAAAAAATGCCATTCACACAGGATCTATGCAAATCTGACCTACATGAGCATTCTTTAATAGAAAAAATGAAATGGTCCATGACTATAACAGACAATTATAAAAATTGCAATGCAACTATCTATATGCCTATGTTTCTTTTGATTTTTTAAATTAAAATGAAATGAATTGCAAGAAAATAAACCTATAGATGTAAACAACCATTGAAATGCAAAGTTACAACCTATTTGCAGAGAACAAACAAAGAATCAAACCCTCAAAAAAACTCTTGAAGGAAAGGTAGTAAAACCATAGGAGGGTCTGTTCCTCAATCCTTTGGATTTTTAAGGGTTTTAAGCCAAACCTACAAACTAAAATCTAACTAATCATCCACATTACCTAAATATAAACCCAGTAGACACACGAAAGCGATAAAAACTAGAAAAAATAATTTTTTTAACCCCTACAGAAAGTTACCTCAAAAAGTGTGTTGGCCCATGACAAAAGGTACCATGTTTCCTACATTGACAAACAAAGGAACCAAACCTTGTTGATGCATTGGTCAATGAACTTGTTGACCCAAATAAGTGTGATGGTCTCTAGGGGGTCTCCTTCACCTAGGAGCTCAACTCTGTGGGATTCCTTTGTGGTTTCCAACCCTTGTCACTTGAAAACACAACACATAAAGCTAAAAGAAGTTAGAAAAACCTAAAAAATTCATAAAAAACAAATAAACTCATTTATCACACACCCACAATCAAGGATCTTGAGATTGGCTGATATCCCTAGTGGAGTCACCACTCTATTGGTGCAAATGTACAAACAGAGTGAGAAACTTTGCAAACCTTGTGGTTGCTACAAGATTACAAAAAAATGAGTTAGAAAACTAAAAACCCTATATTTCAATGAACTAATTTATTCTCTAAGCTATGTTATTCCTATATATGGAAGTAAAATGCAACAAAAAAATAAAA
>ML780476.1:338946-349138 GCA_009831015.1 Picea engelmannii
CTTCCTTAATTAAATACATAAAACAATTCCTCCGTTAATTGAATTCATAAAGTATTTCCTTACTTAATTGCGTACATAAGGCCTTTCCTCATTCCCGGTAATAAGCTTGATAATTTGTCTTTTTAGGAAGGTACTACTACTTCACCCTAACATAATAATAAAAAACCTAACCATCTCCTAATAACAACGCCATTATATTCTAGCTCACAACAGCTCTGCAATTCAAATAACATTAGAATTTCATTTCCTACTAGCTAAGCATTAACAATACAAGTGCTAATAATAAAATTGAACAAAAAAAAACCCACTTAAGCTAATGTGAGTCTTCATAAAGGGTGTAGGGTAAAATAAAGAGATTTAATAAATTAATTCAAATAGGGGGGGTTGTAAATTTGAAAAGAGGAAATTAATTAGTTAACTAAAGGGAGTTTAAAAGAACATATATATATTATGAATTAAAAAAAATAAAATAATAATAATATGAAAAGATGCTTAGGCGCATTTACCTTTTGAGTTTTCAAAAAAAAAGAAATAAAAAGAAATAAATAAATAAATAAAAGGGGGGGAAAACTCAAAAGAAAGGGGATTTAGGGTTTTGGAAAAAACCTAATGGGATTAGGTCAAAAAAAGAGGATAAAAGAAAGGAGATGGGGGAAAAGATGGGGGGGATCTGATATGAGGCATTGTTATGCTGTCAAAATTTCAATGGGACTGATTGCTTGTGGGAGTTGGGGATTTCCCAGCTGACTTGAGTGGTAGCTCAGCCTTGGAGGTGAGATGGGAAGCTAGGTACAGTCTAGATTGTGTGTGGCCCCTTTGCGGCTCGGGGGGCTAAGGGGGAAGGAGAGTACCCCTAGCGTTTGGCTGGGAGGTACTGGTGAGTCCTCTACAGTCGGCAAGCAGGAGCAGGAGCGGCAGGAGCACAAGATTCATTTGCTGCAAGCGATAAAGGCACAAGTACACTTTTCATATTTTTATGGTAGAATGAGATAGGGTTTATGATGGTATAGAAAATTGGTTGTAAATGGATTTAATGACTGTTTTATGTATTTACTCGGCAATTTATATAGTATCTGCTGTAAAATATTTGGTGCAGCCTTCTCTTCCCTGTGCGCGTTACCCTACTGAATCTTCTTCGTGCCCTGGGCTGATAAAACCCCCTTTGTTGTGGCATGATATCCTGGGTTAGTCACGGAGGGGGCTAGGTCATTCCCAGTTCTGCTTGAACCACCTTGTTTTTATTTGCCCTGTATCACCACTTCAGTTCCTGAGTAAGGTTAAGGTAGCTGTAAGTTTACTGGGACAGCCTCACTGCCATTTATCTATTGATGAAGTATGGAGTGTCTGGAGCATTTGTGTTGAGCGACCTCTTGAGCGACTCGGATTGGGCGCACCCTTCCCTGAGGAAATCCTTCACCTGGGCGTTCCTACCTGAGCGTAGGCTCTTCCGGAGCGTCTGCACCTTGAGCATTGCTCTATGCGCCTTTTTCCTTGACGCGACAGCCCGAACTCCCCTCCTTGCTTTGGATTTTCTTAACAGGGTGTAGGCCCGTGATGGGTGGCTCTCCTTCCATGCGCCCTCTAGCTATCCAACTCTCCCTGGGATCGCTGGAAACTCAGGAGACATGTTTCAGCTTCCCACAAATTTCCTTCCTCGATTTTTCCCGCGTATGCTGAAGGGGAAACCTCTCATGGCTGTAATATTTATATTGTAGGGTTGCAGAAGAGGGTGGTACCTGCGTAGACACTGCAGACAGTTAGTGCACTGGGTTTGGAGTCATTGTCTCCAGGACGGTAATGGGTAGAACATTTTAGGCAACTATAGAAAGCCAGAATTTATCTAAGCGTGAAATTGAATGTCGGACTGGGATGACAGTGGGGTGGTAGTAAATCCCTAAGGCTGATAGGAATTGATGAAAGGCAGTTCTCAGAGCGTTTCTTGACCAACTGTATTTGGCTGGTTCGTTCAGAACTTGGCGTTAAATTTTGGTTCTAGCCCCGCCCTCGTTTGCGACCTGGACTGTGTGTCTGGCAGCTGGTTGCTCTCCACCGTTCAGTGTTAAATTCCTGAACCTTCAATCCTCTGGCAACCTTAAGGCGGATTTCAGTTACAGGGCGGGAGTAGTTACAGCTTTTAGGGATGTTCGTTATGAAATAACTTTTCTCTCCATTCCCTCAAATTCTAGATAATTTACATGCTGTTAATTATGACTGGTCTGGTAATACGCGTAATCGGGAGTTACCGGTTCATCATAATATATACCTAGTTACTGCAATCTTATTAGGTCAATGTTGGAGTTAGTCTATGGACAGCGTTAATGATTTTAGAATGTGGAGTTGAATGATTTAGGGTTAGAGTTTAAACGTTAGTTGTTGCGATTATTTTTTAGGGTTACAGCTGTTCGTCATTAGTTTATGATTAATGATATTTGTCATTAATATTTAGACTAGATTCATGTAATTTTCCTGATCTACTTTGAACTTCCATTGCAACTTAGGGTAGTGACTGTTAGCGTAGATCCAGGTTGTTATTATCAACCATTTTAATAACTACTTTCTAGGCGGATACTATCATTGATTGTTACATTGATATTTCATTAACATTTCGTTATTTCTGGTTATTAATCGAATTCGGACAACACAGGAAATAGCACACTCATTGCTTCCCGGTTGTCATTATCATTTTATTATTTAATGGTTATGTTATTAACCCTTCGACCTCTCTACAGCTGTTACGTAATCACAAAACCTAATCGTTACACAGTCTTCCATTTCTCTTACCTTTGACTGCCCATTTGCTGCATGGAAATTTTTTCCTTTAGGGGCTCGAACCCCCTTAAAACCACCGACTGTCACCCACGTTTCCGCCTTCCCAAAACTTCTTCTGACCATTTCCAGTCGCTGCACCCTCGGCGTGATATGTTTAATTACAGTGCTGCGTTCAATATTAATAAATTTGAATGCCATGATAAATATGATGTTACAGTAATGCGTCTTGCCTTTAATTTTAAAATTCTAATACAATCTTCCTTGCTACCCATTGAATGTAAACTCAAAATGAGTAATACCTAGGAAATGATCAAAGATTTAAAGAGAGTGAAAAATATTCCCGCCCAATAAACATTGCTTCTTCTCTAGTAGATTCATATTAGATATAACAGACAAAAACTATTTACAATATCTCCAATCACACTAATAATATCTTAGGTATAATAACAACTATATTAACAAGTGGAATATTTTAATGTAGTTGATGTATATAATTCAAAGGTAAAAGTTAAAGTGATTATGAAATAATTGAAACATGTAATAATGTATTACTTGTGTATAATTTAAAAGAAAAATAGAATCCACCGTGGCTATGATATTCCTTTAAAAGTTGAAATAGAAATGCACAAAAATAAGTGTTAGCAATTATTGACAATTATTGACAATGCCACCAGTGTATAGATTGAAGTCTTAAATATTGTTGTTGTGATACATTGTCATTTTTAGTATGGTGTTACATGGTTACGTTGAATATGAGGTGAATGATAATATGATGTTATTTCTGGTAATATTATTGCCTTTAAAAATAAATAGATGTTAGTGTCACCGATATATATGAACACGATGCTATTTTATATATTGTCATTTTTAAATATTGTTACTTTTAATTATTGACATTTTTAAATATTGTGATTTTTAGATGATGTCCTTTTATTGTTAATTATGGTCATTGAATATTGTTAATATTATATATTTTCATTTTAATTATGACGTCATATGGTTATTTTTAAACATGATGTTGTTTATGAATATGGTGTTATTTTTATGTATGGACAGTAGGGTAAGGGTATTGACATTTGGGGGTGGAATTGTTACTAACATTTTACTGTCATGAATCATGTAGTGGATACAGTAATCAGTAATGTTGGGTGACTGTAAATTATAATGTTAAGGTGATATGTAAAGGTAACGATATAGTTCACATTGTTGCTGAGATACGTAAGGGTATTTGCGACATAGTATAGAGTGTAGTTTGGGTAGATAACTTACGAGAAGGAATGGTGTTGTTATTATTGCATTTTTTTTTTATGAAATTTATGGTCTTAAACGACCTCGGGTGGTGAGCTCCTCATGTTTACTGAATGTTCTATCTTGTAATGTCATTGTAAATCTTATGGTTGTAGCATATAAGAGGGATTGCAATCGGAAATCATGGCCGGGATATGTGATATAAACATGAGGTGTTTAATATTTCATGGCAGTGTTAATTGTAACCTCTATTGTCATTTATAAAGATTTACGGTGTAATAACCATGATTTGAGTACCATAGATTTTCCGAGTCTGTAATGAGGGTGTTGTTCCTTGTAGATAAGGTAGTAATTGGTTGATAAACCTTCCATGTGTGGGACTGTTGCCGGGTGGGATGTAGACACCCCCAGGTGGCCTTAGTAGATGTGTCTGTGTGTGTGAATGTTGTGTAAGGAATCCAGTGCCGTATCAAGAGTCTCGGGCCCTTTAAAGGCAGGGTTTCCACTCTTGTGACACACCTGGCGGAGTTTACTAGTTTCTACCTGAGCAGTCGGCCAGGAGCCAATCTGATCTTCTCTCTCTCCGGAGCAGAGGACTAAAATTAAACACCCTGCTTTCCTATGCAGAAATAGTAAACCTACTACCATGGATTCTACCTTCTGTGTTCGTATTGTGCCTAACCCATTATGTCGTTAAGTGTTTGTGTGGTGCGACTGGTATCTAAGACAGTTAATGCTTGCAGTTTTGTTGAGCGTCTTGTGTCTTCGTGTGGTGATCTTAGTGGTTGCGTCTTGATAGTCATCGGGTGGCGACGTAGATTCTAGTGTGTCTGTTTTCTATCTACACGCGTGCAGACACCTTAAAAAAAAAAAAAAAATTTGCACCTGTTATCAGCTTTGTTGTCGTAAAGAGGAGGGTTCTTACATATGGTATCAGAGCCGGTTCGACCCGTGACTTGGGATTCGCTATGGCTTTCGTTGGCATGATTAGATTGATTATACTGCTGTTGATCGAGTTGTTGTGTGCGTGAAGGTAATCAGGGTTAGAGGATGCTACGGAGGCAGATGACGGGGTACGAGGGGAGGAGGAACGACGCCTCCAGTAGCATCCACGCCTGAGGGGTCGAACCCACAGGGAGACGAGCAGGTTCTCAGACAGGAGCAGGTCACAGTTGGCGATGTCATGAGGTTGATGAGGTATTTTCAGCGCATGTTTGAGGCACTGATCAACCATTTGGACAGAGACGAGGCCAGGGTGCCGGCACCCGCTGAGGTACCGCCGCGCGCACCAGCCGTTATAGGTAGCTTTCACCGGGAACTCGAGAAGGTAAAATTTTCCCAAGTTCTTGGGTGCCCTGGATGGTGTCGCCGCCGGGGCATGGTTGGAGAATATGGCGACGTGCTTCGTACTTCGCGATTATACCTCCAACATGAAGGTCCGCATGGCGGTATGTCAACTGAAGGGGAGCGCTCTTCTATGGTGGAAGACGCTCCTACCACAGCTGAACCGGGCCGTTGAAGACGTGTCATGGGAACTGTTCGAGGAATGGTTTTGAGAGAGGTATCTTTCAGAGGAATTCATTGAGCGTCAGCTCAATGAGTTCAATGCTTTACGACAGGGAGGTCATATGGTGCTTGAGTACGAGGCTCGTTTTATGGCGCTGCTCTGGTAAGCTCTGCACCTTAGCTTTGAGAAGCATAAGGTCAACAGGTACATGTTGGACCTTAACGACAGTCTGCGTGCAAGGGTTTAAATGTTTAGATGCCTCAAACCTTGCACGATGTTGTCTAGAAGGCAGTAGTTCGGGACAGGTTTATCTTCTTAGAGAAGGCTTCGACAACCAAACAGAAGGCTGGAGGAAAGGTTACGGGCTGTGCCCTTAACTTGGGAGAGTTTTCACTAGGGTCAACTTGCACGTCACGATCTTAGGATCTTATAATGTCGTGATGGGTGTGGATTGGTTGGAATCGCACGAGGCGATACTCAACTGTAAGACAAAATGATTGAGCTTGGTTGATGACGAAGAACAGAGACGTGTGATTGTAGGACGGAACCAGGGAGTTTACCTGCGGTTCATCTCTTCCTTACAGTTACGGAAGAGTATGCGCAAGGGGTGCAAGCTTTATGCAATCCTTGCACTAAATGAAAAGGGAGTAGCAGAAGGTCTAGAACACCTTCTGGTGGTGAAGGAGTTTGCAGATGTATTTCCATAGGAGTTGCCTGGGATGCCGCCGGAAAGGGAACTGGAGTTTACCATAGAACTGAAACCGGGAACCGAACCGATAGCAAGAACGCCTTATCGGATGTCGACCCTGGAGTTGCAAGAGTTGAAAATGCAACTGAAGGAGTTGTTGGATATGGGACTGATACATCCTAGTGTGTCACCGTAGGGTGCACCAGTTATCTTCATACGAAAGAAGGACAAATCTTGGAGGCTTTGCATTGACTACCGTCAACTGAACAAGGCTACGATCAAGAATCAATATCCCTTACTAAGAATTGATGATCTATTCGATCAAATGAAGGGTGCGACGGTGTTTTCCAAGATCGATTTGCGATCTGGGTATCACCAGTTATGGATCAAGGAGGATGACATCCCTAAGACCACCTTTAAGACGAGATTTGGACATTACGAGTTGACTATTTTTCCTTTTGGATGGACAAATGCCCTAGGTGTATTCACGAGTTTGACAAACGGGGTGTTCTGCGAGTACTTGGACAAGTTCGTCCAAGTATTCATTGACGATATTTTGATCTACTCTTGGACGACGGAGGAGCATGACGAGCACTTGCTCTTGGTACTACAAGGTTTACGAGAACACAAATGGTATGGGAAGTTGTCCAAATGCTCTTTTTATCAATGGAGGATTCACTACTTAGGGCATGTTATCTCCGGCGAAGGTATCACTGTGGACCTAGCCAAGGTTGAGGCTATTATGGAATGGCCTACGCCGACAAATGTCACAGAAGTGCGTAGTTTTATGGGATTAGCAGGATACTATCGACGGTTGTCGAGGGTTTTTCGAAGATAGCCAATCCGATCATGGAATTGCAGAAGAAAAACAAGAAGTTTGTTTGGACCGAGAAATGTGCAGAAGCATTTCGGAGGCTTGAGGAGTTGTTGACAACCGCGCCGATACTAAAGGTCCCTGACATGGATGCAAACTTCTTGGTATGCACTGATGCATCCAAGGAAGTTTTAGGCGGAGTCTTGATGCAGGATGGATGAGTGCTTGCTTACATTTCGAGGAAGCTAAGAAGGCATGAGGAGAACTACGCGACGCATGACTTGGAATTATTGTCCATCGTTTATGCCTTGAAGGTTTCGAGACACTACCTTGTTGGATGAAAATTTGAATTAAATACTGATCATTGTGGACTACAACACATTTTACGCAAAGCAACCTGAACGCGCGATAACGACGTTGGTCAGAATTGCTTAGCGAATACGACTTCGAGATTACTTACATAAAGGGGACAGTGAACTGAGTGGCGGATGCCTTGATTCGGAGCCCACGTATCCTTTCGGTGTTACCTCTTCAGACAAATCTACTTGAGAATATTCTCACCTTATAGTGTGATGATGACTGGTACACATAAGTCAAGGATTTTATCGGATAAAACACAATGGGGGTACCACAATATGAGGGATATTCATTGGATAGCGATGGTTTAATGAGGTTTAGAGGTTGGATTTATGTACCACCAAAAGACAAGTTGAGGATTTTTATCCTGAGCGAGGCTCATAGAGCAGTTTACATGGCTCACCTGGGAGTCATGAGGATGAGGGCAGACCTTAAACCCTTATTCTTCTGGAAGGGAATGGAGGCCAACATCATCAACTTTGTGGCTAGATGTCTAGAGTGTCAGCAGGTAAAGGCTGAACATAGACACCCGACAGGTTTACTTCAACCACATGCCCTTCCGGAATCGAAATGAGAAGTTATTTCAATGGATTCCATTGATTGGATTGCCATTGACGGCAAGGAGACACAACTCGATTTTTGTAGTAGTAGACACTCTGACGAAGTGTGCTCACTTTATTCCGGTGTGTACGACGTATCATGCACTTGACATAGCGAGAGTTTTCATCAGTGAGATCATGAGGCTGCATGGTGTGCCTAAAGGATTATATCCGATCGAGGATCGGTGTTTACTGGACGATTTTGGACGAGTTTCCAAGAGGCCTTGGGAACCCAACTTAATTTTAGTACTGCGTATCACCCGGAGACTGACGGACAGATAGAACTAACGAACCAAACCCTGGAAGACAGGTTGCACAGGTGCGTGATGAACCAACAAAAGCGTTGGGAGGATTTCTTGCCTCTAGTAGAGTTCGCTTACAACAATAGTTACCATAGCACCATTAAGATGGTGCCTTTTGAGTTCCTTTATGGGCGACCGTGTCGGATGCCCTTGAGTTGGGGTCAGCTTGAGGATAGGGTCATGGTGGGACCAGAAGCGATCCAAGAAATGGAAGAGAAAATGCCAACCATAAGACAAAGGATTGAAGAAGCGCAGGATCGACATAAGAGTTATGCCGATGCGCGCCGAGTCGACCGTAGTTACGAGGTCAGCGATCGAGTCTTCTTGCAGGTTAAACTGCATAAGAGCTCGATCAAGTTTGGAAAGGTAGCTAAACTCTCTCCTAGGTTCGTGGGACCTTTCGAGATTGTGGAGAGAAAGGGGCCCGTGGCCTATCGACTAGCCTTGCTTGATTCTTTGAGGCGTATGCACGATGTTTTTCATGTATCTGTTTTAAGACATTATATTAGTGATCCTACACATGTGATTGACCTGAGTTCCTTGCAGGTATCGGACAAGGGAGCGCTCATGGCTGAGCCGGTCCGCATCTTAGATCATCGCGTTCGACAGTTACGACGTCGAACGGTAGATCAAGTCAAGGTCCAGTGGGACAGTTATAGTCCGCACTCGACGACCTGGGAGGATGCATATGATATGCGTCAGCAGTTTCCATTTTGTTTGATAGATAGACTTATGATACTGTGATACTTTATTTCTGCATTTATACTGAGAAACTTCGAGACGAAGTTTAGACCAAGAGGGGGTGTATATAACATCCCGCTCTGGCGCACTGGGAAAACTTATTATTTGAGGACACTTTCTCGCAAGTGATATGGACTTTTATGATGTTAGACCATTTATACTTGATTACGATGCGACTGACAGATGACATGATGTGTTACTATTTGATGTCGACAGATTCTATTGACTCAGTTTTATTGAGTGTGCAGGGTTTTTGACCTTGAGGATGCAGAGGCATCGGTAGAATCCCCTTGGACTCCAGACTGAGTCAGGGAGTGTGCTTTTGGGTTCATATGTTTACTATGATGTTTCATTTGATTTGATGATTTGATGTTGACATTTCTGACATGGTTGTTGATGATGCAGGCTAACAATAGCTTGCCGACCAGACTCACATATGGAGTAAAGGGGCCACACACGATTTGCAGAGAGGTTGAGGGAGAGGGGTGGACAGCAGCCCTGCCACCGCCTGCTAGCACTCCCGCTATGGCTCGAACTATAGGTTAACGCTTACCTAGTTCGAGAGGATCCACGATGCCGTGAGGGCAGGCTGTGACAGTCACTCACGATGATTCTAAGGGGCGCGCAATAAGGCGGGGGCATTATTCCTTAGAATCCTTAGTCTCCCACAAGTTCACCTGGTGGAGTATTGACTCCAGGGGTTATAGATGTCTACCAATCAGTTTTGTTGGCGAGTGGCACCCTTGGAGCACGTGGTGCATCCTGAAGGGCACGTCGCACAAAAGAAACTCAGTTGGCGAGTGGCACCCTTGGAGCACATGGTGCATCCTGAAGGGCACATCTCACAAAAGAAACTTAGTTGGCGAGTGGCACCCTTGGAGCACGTGGTGCATCCTAAAGAGCACGTCTCACAAAAGAAACCCAGTTGGCGAGTGGCACCCTTGGAGCACGTGGTGCATCCTGACGGGCACGTCGCACAAAAGAAATTCAAGAGGCGAGTGGCACCCTTGGAGCACGTGGTGCATCCTGAAGGGCACGTCGCATTAATGTGGAGAAAGGAGTCAGCCTAAATAGCCCTAAGACCTCAACACCTGAATAAATCCTTAAAACAATTCCCCTAACCTGGCGTCGCCAGTTCAGAATTTGAGCCCTATGTCAAAAAAAAAA
>ML780476.1:366327-376750 GCA_009831015.1 Picea engelmannii
TAATTTATTTTGTATTCACTTTGAATTATAATACACTCATCACTTCACTTTATTATTTACCTTTTAAAATCTCTTAAACCACTTTGATACTTTGACCTTTTGGGGCTTCTAGATGACATATGAGGGTCCTCCAACTTCGTAAGTCCATAACTCTCAAACCGTGAAGAGTTATGTGACATTCTACATACCACTAAAATTGGCATGACATGTATTATCCATAGAGAATAGTATTATCTGAAAATATATGATAACTCATACTGTTACCCATCAAACAAACTTGGGTCCATTACCCAAACCCGGGGTCTCCAACTTCTCATGGCCATAACTCTCTAACCGTGAGAAATTATGTGTAGTTCCACATACCACCAGAAATGACATGAAAAGCACTATCTATCTAGGATATTTTCCCTGACAAATTCACTTTCCTTCATCTCATTATGCCACAATTAAGCATGGGTTCTCTTACTCCACAAAGCGTCTTCCCATGAGGGATTTCACCATAAGGGGACCACTTTGGAGTTCATCCATATTTACTTCTTATCAACAACGATAAAAAAATAATGAGTCATATTTACATCAAACAATATTGGTTCCATTACCCAAACCTTTGTGTTACGGGTCTTTCTTCAAGGGTTGACATCAATGACAACCAACCTTAATCAACAAAAAATTGATTTAAGGAGTGAAAATAAACCATAAAATAGTTCAATAGCACCAAATTACTAAATCACATAGAAAATTTTCAAGTACTAACCTTCAAAATATTAGCTATGTAGAGTCTGATCAATTCAATGTTTCTCTTCTTGAAAGAGAATTGAAATAAAGATTTCATAAAAAACTAGAACACCATTGCATCAGAACACCCGTTTCGCAGCCGTAGAAAATGATTGTCGCAACTATAACAAATTTGTCGTAACTGAGATATATATATATATGATTGATTTGCCGTAAATGATCGTTGATTCTCACACATGCCATTGTTGGTTGCTATAGCGACTAACTAGGGGTTGGTCTCTCTACCGACCAACTTTCATCGTTAAAATGACCAACTTGGAAGGTTGGTCGCAGCGACCAACATTTGGACCCTGAAAAAAAAAAGTATATTTAGTCCAAAAAAAGAAAAAAAAATATGATGAAATTTTAAACCGTCGTAATATTTCATCGTAATTTGCGCCCAATGTAGTAGTGACACACTACTTGCTACAACGGTGCCACTCACCTCTTTCAAATTTTCTTGCGCAAAGTGCCCTTGAAGACACACTATGTTCTCCAAGGGTGTCACTCGCCTCTTCACTGACTTGGTAGACATAAAAAACCCCTATACTTAATATTCTCCAGGTTATCTTGTGGGAGACTAAGGGCCTCTAAGGAATAAGGCCCCTACCTTATTGCGTGCCCATTAGAATCATCATGGGAAACTTTCGCAGTCATCCCTCATGGAATCGTTGGTCTTCTCGAACTAGGTAATCGTTAAACTATAGTTCGAGCTAGAACGAGAGTGCTAGTAGGTTGTAGAAGGGTTGTTGTCCACACCTCTCCCTCAACGTCTCTGGTAGTCACGCATGACCCCTCTACTCTACATATAAGTCTAGTCGACAAGCTATCATCAACCTGCATCATCAACGAATCATGTCAGAAATAATATCCATAATCATATCATCTAATCAGATGCACAAGCGTCATATATATACAACAATCAAACCCCAATAGTCCACTCCCTGACTCGATCTAGAGTCCAAGGGTTTCATCGATGCCTTAGCATCCTCGAGGTCTAAATCCTACACACTCAGGAGAACTGAGTCAATGGATCCTGTCTAAGTCAATGAGATAAATAACATATAATCACATCCATAATACCTCATAATAATAATCAATAATCAATGGTATAATAATCAGGATTACTTGCAAGCGTGTTTCCTGAAGAGTAAGTTCGCTAAGTGTGGGAAAGAATGGGATGTTACATACATCCCCTCTTGGTCTAAACTTCATCCCAAAGTTTCAAAGTATGTGGGTGCCAAAATAATGTGTAACACCGTATCATAAGTCGATCTATCCAACAAAAAGAAAACTGTTGGCGCATATCATATGTGTCCTCCGAGGTCGCCGAGTGTGGACTATACTTGTCCCACTGGATCTTGACCTCATCTATTGTTCAATGCTATAGCTGTTGAATGTGATGACCCATGATGCAGATCGTCTCAACCATGAGAGCACCCTCATCTGACACTCGCAAGGTGCTCAAGTCAAACATGTGTAGGATCACGAATCATAATGTCTCGAATAGAGACGTGAAAGACATCGAGCATACGCCTCAAGAATCAGGAAACACTAGTCATTAGGCCCAGGGCCTCTCTTTTCCACAATATTGTAGGAGATAGTTTATCCCCTTTTTTGAACTTGATTGAACTCTTATGTGGTTTCCACCGCAAAAATATTCGATCACCACATTGTAACTACGGTCAGCACGATGCGCATCGACATAACTCTTTTGTCGATCTTTCACTTCCTTGATCCTTTGTCTTATAGCTTGCATTTAATATTTCAAGTCTTGGATCGCTTTTGGTCCCACCAGGACCCTATCCTCGAGCTGATCCCAACACAAGGGCGTCTGACCTAGTCGTCCAAAAATAAACTCAAAGGTGGCATATTAAATGGTGCTTTGGTAATTGTTGTTATAAGTGAATTCTACCAGTGGCAAGAATTCTTCCCAACGCTTTTGTTGGTACATCACATACATGTGCAACATGTATTCCAAGGTTTGGTTTGTTTGTTCGGTCTACCCATTAGTCCCTAGGTGATATGCAGTACTAGAGCTAAGTTGGGTTCCCAAGGCCTCTTGGAAACTAGTCCAAAATCATCCAGTAAACACCGATCCTCAATAAAATATAATCCTCTTAGGCATGCCCTACAACCTTACAATCTCACTGGTGAAAACCCTAGCTATGTCAGGTTCCTGATATGTCGTACACACAAGAATAAAATGAGCACTCTTCTTCAGAGTGTCAACTACTATGAAAATTGAGTCATGTCTCCTTGCCGTCAGTGGCAACCCAACAATAAAATCCATCGAAATAACCTCCCATTTCGATTCCAGAATACCCTGTGGCTATAGTAATCCTATTGGATGTCTATGTTCAGCCTTTACCTGCTGACATTCTAGACATCAGGCCACATAGTTGACTATGTCCACATTCATTCCTTTTCAGAAGAATAAGGGTTTAAGTTCTCCCCTCATCTTCCTGAATCCTGGGTGAGCCATGTATGTTTCTCCATGAGCCTCATTTAGGATCAAGCTCCTTAACTCGTCGTTCGGTGGCATGTAAATCCAGTTTTTTTAAACCTCAATAATCCATCGTTGTCAAACGAAAATCCTTCAAATATTGGTATCATCATTGTGTTTTGTCTGATAAAATCCTCGACCTTCTTGTACCAGTCATCGTTGCATTGTAAAGTTAGAATCTTTTCACGTAGATTCATCTGAAGAGGAAACACCGAAAAGATGCGTGGTCTCTAACTTGATGCATCTGCCACTCGGTTGACTATTCCTTTTATGTAATTAATCTCGAAGTCGTACTTACTATGTAATTCCGACCAATGTCGTTGTCGTGCATTCAGGTCGCTTTGCGTAAAGATGTGTTGTAGTCCACAATGGTCCGTCTTTAGTTCAATTTTTTTCTCAAATAGGTATTGTATCCAAACCTTCATGGCATATACAATTGCTAACAACTCTAGATCATGCGTTGCATAGTTCTCCTCATGCCTTCTTAGTTTCCTCGATATGTAAGTGATCACTCGACCATCTTACATCAAGAATCTGCCTAATCTTTCCTTGGATGCATCAGTGCATACAACGAAGTCCATGTCCATGTCAGGGACCTTTAGTATCGGTGTGGTTGTCAACAACTCCTTGAGCCTCTGAAATGCTTCCGCGCATTTCTCGGTCCAAACAAACTTCTTGTTCTTCTTCTGCAATTCTGTGATTGGATTTTCTATCTTTGAAAATCCCTCGACAAATCATCAATAGTATCTTGCTAAGCCCATGAAGCTACACACTTCTAGAACATTCATCGGCTCAGGCCGTTCCATAATAGCCTCGACCCTTGCTAGAATCACGATGATACCTTCGCCAGAGATGACATGCCCTAAGTAGTGAATCCTCGATTGATAAAATGAGCATTTGGACAACTTCCCATACAATTTATGCTCTTGCACGTGCTATAGTACCAAGCGCAAGTGCTCATCATGCTCCTCTGTCATCCAAGAGTAAATCAAATATCGTTCATGAATACTTGGAAAAACTTATCCACGTACTCGCGGAAGACCCCATTCATAAAACTCATAAATACCCCTGGGGAGTTTGTTAGTACAAATGGTAAAACAATAAACTCATAATGCCCAACCTTGTCTTAAAGGTGGTCTTAGGGATGTCATCCTCCTTGATCCGTAACTGGTCATACCCTAATCACAAATCAATCTTTGAGAACAAATTCACACCCTTCATCTGATCGAACAGATCATCAATCATCGACAACGGATATTGATTCTTGATCGTTTCCTTGTTCAATTGATGGTAGTCAATGCAGAGCCTCCACGAACCATCCTTATTTCGTATGAAAATAACAGGCATACCCCATGGTGACACACTTGGATGTATTAGTGCCAGGTCCAACAATTCCTTCAGTTCCATTCTCAACTCCTGTAACTCCATGTTCGACATCCGATAGCATGTTCTAGCTATTGGTTCAGTCCCTGGTTTTAGGTCTATAGTAAACTTTGATTCCCTCTTTGGCGGAATCCCAGGTAACTCCTCTGGGAAGAAGTTCTCAACCTCTGTCACCACAGAAAGGTGTTCTAGACCTTCCACTACTCCCTTCACATTTAACATAAGGATCGCATAAAGCTCACATCCCTTGCGCATGCTCTTCCATAGTTGCAAGGAAGGGATGAACATTAGAGAAACTCCCTAGTTTTGTCCTACAATCAAGATTCTTTTCCCCTCATTATTGACCAAGCTCAACCATTTCTTCTTATAGTTGAGTATTACCTCATACAATTCCAACCAGTCCATATCGATCATGACGTCATAAGATCCTAATATTGTGACGTTAGAGTTGGCCCTGGTGACAAACTCTCCCAGGTTAAGGGTACAACCTGTAACCTTTCCTCCAATATTCTGTTTGGCTCTCGAAGCCATCTCTATGAACCTAAACTCATCCTATTTGACTACCTTTACCTTAATTCTTTTTAGTGCTGTCTAAGAAATGAAACGCTTGGTAGCACCGGGATCTATCAAAATACTAAGGGTCTGGTCAGCGACGATATCTAACGTCTCAAGCATAGTCGCAGGTGCTCTGCCTGGCGGTTATTCACCTCTACATGAATCCAATGGGCCTTGCCCAAAACTCCCATGATAGTGGGTTCGGTTGAACTAGATGCTCTAACCCTTTCCTTTGGGTAGTCGCGCTGGTCATGTGGCTCCCCATAGTCCAACACACTTTCTTTGGTCGAGTAGTCCTAGTACCCGAAGTAGAAGCTGAATTATAATGCTAAGGCCAACACAACTTGTTGACCTTAAGTTTCTCGGTAAGGGTGTAGAGCATACCGAAGTAGCTCCAAAGCGAGCCTCATACTCAGGCACTGTACGACTACCCTGTCGTAAGGCGTTGAACTTGTTGAGTTGATGCTCAATGAATTCCTTTGATAGGTACCTCTCTCGGAACCATTCCTCGAACAATTCCCATGACACGTCTTTGACGACCATGTTCAAAGTGGAAAAGGTGTCTTCCTCCATAGAAGATAATTCCCCTTCAGTTGAAAGACAACCAACCATGTCCCAAGTATCCCGCTCTGAGTTGTTGTCCTGTGCGCTCCATGCAGCTTCTTCTTTCCGACCGATGAGACTTCACTGGTACCTCCCAGCCAACGCTAGGGGTACTCTTCTTTCCCTTTAGCCCCCCGAGCCGCAAAGGGGCCACACACACTGAACCAGAGATGAGTTAGATCCCAGCTCGCCTTGCAAGGCCGAGCTACCACTCCTCACCGAGCTGGGTATCCAAACTCCCACCAGCTAAGTCAATCAAGTCTAAAATGATGCATCATAATGTTATGCATAATAGAAGGGATCCATCATCCTTATCCTCCCTCCATTATATAGAGTTTCAAAGTCCATTAATTTCCCAAATTCCCATTTAATTTATTTTTCAACAATATAATTCATAAAATCCTCCCCGTACATGTGTCACCCATCCCCTTCGTTGCACCATTAATTAATTACTCTTATTTCCCTCACCCACCTAAGACACTCCTAGAATCGCTCCTAGGTATCCCCATAATCCCTTACAAGTTTTAATGACTTTCCCCTTACTAATTTACTAGTTGAGTTTAATTTAGAAAGTTCTTAAATGCTAGATACCTTAGTAAGTTAGACTTTCTGTTTTTTTTTTCTTGTATTTCCCCTTTCTTTTTAAGTTCCCCATTTTTTCCTAGTTTCCTAATTCTTTTAGATTTTCCTCTTTCCTTTTTTATTTAAAATTCAAATTGGCAGCTGTAGAAAATTAACTCTTTCCCCTTTTTAAATTTTATCCCCCAAAATATTTTTATAAATTAAATGAATTACTTATCCCCTTCCTGTCACATGATTAATGATTATTATCATTATTATTTATTTATTTTTATTTTTATTTTTTATATAAATAGATAAAAAATTGTATCACAAGTACCACTTAGACCTAGACTTTATTTTCTTAGGCTCGACAACATTTTATTAGGGGAAATGTTTTCAATCTTTCTTATCACATTATTCATCCTAAGGCCATATAGGTTTATCAATTTATTAATTAACATTGCGATGTGCCCTTCTGGACGCACTAGGTTCTCCAAGGGTGCCACTTGCCTCAATATGTTTCCCTCGCGTGACGTGCCCTTCAGGACACACTACATGCTCCAAGGGTGCCACTCGACTCTTTCCATTTTTCTTGCACAACATGCCCTTTAGGATGCACTACATGCTCCGAGGGTGCCACTCGCCTCTTGACTGGCTTGGTAGACATCAAAAAACACTAGAGTCAATACTCCACTAGGTGATCTTGTGGGAGACTAAGGGCCTCTAAGGAATAATTCCCTTGCCCTATTGCGCACCCCTTAGAATCATCGTGAGCGACTGTTGCAGTCGGCCCTCATGACATTGTGGGTCTTCTCGAACTAGGTAATCGTTAACCTATAGTTTGAGTCACGGTGGGAGTGCTAGTAGGTTGTGGCAGGGCTGCTATCCACACCTCTCCCTTAACGTCTCTAGTAGTCGTGTGTGACCCCTCTACTCTACATGTGAGTCTGGTCAGTAAGCTATCATCATCCTACATCATCAATGAATCATGTCAGAAATAATATTCATAATGATATCGTTTAGTCATAGGCAAAAATGTCATATATATACAACAATCAAACACCAATAGTCCACTCCCTGACTCAATCTAGAGTCGAAGGGTTTCATTGATGCCTTAACATCCTCGAGGTCTAAATCCTGCACACTTAGGAGAACCGAGTCAATGGAAGCTATCTAAGTCAATAAGAAAAATAACATATAATCACATCCATAATGCCTCATAATAATAATCAACAGTTAATGTTATAATAATCCGGATTACTTGCAAGCAAGTTTCCTCAAGAGTAAGTTCGATAAGTGCAGGCAAGAGCGAGATGTTACAATAAATGAAAACATAACATTACAAATTATATGTAGAATAGTCTAAAGGTAGTTAAATACAAATAAAGTTTCATATTCAAAAATTATATGAGAAACAATATTAACATTGCACAATCTACAAAAGGACAAAATCCAAAGAGTGAATTGTATCCCATATAGTTTCAGTATAATAAGTTCATCATAAGGCCCAAAAGGAATTTTTGGGATAACATACTCTTAAACATTGAAAAAATTAATACATAAATGATATAAACTAACCATCTATTGATAAAACAAACTAAAGCTAATTTAAATCAACACATAACCAATTACTCAAAGAATATGAAGATATTATAATGAAAACAAAACCATTTTACTCACAAGAAAAAATCCATTAAGCAATATGGAATTCCATATTCTTCTTCGAAAATACTGGTCCATTCTCCCAAAGATTCCAACCATATGTTACTCCATTTGAAAAGAAAAAAGTTTACAAAATAACTAATATACAAAAAATAAAGGATAAAAATCCTCCTCTCAATTTCCTGGATCCCTTTGGCTCTAAAATTTCTCATATAGGCATACATTGAATGAACAGTCTAGGCATCACTAATAATTTCCACCACCTTAAATTTTCCTCGTAAAGAGAACCAAATATGTCTTAAATCATGCATTTGTTTGGGAAAAAGCTCACAATTAAGCTAAATGGGTCCATTCGGCAGATGGGTTTTTAACTGTTTCTTCAGATTCCTTATGGTTTGGCTGAGACAAGTCCCACAAAATCGTCTGTCTATTCTTGAACGCATTTCCAAATCTTATCTATTGTTGCTCATAAATTATTTGCAGCAATCCAATATTATTTTTAAATCAAATATATTTAACATATTTAGATAATAAAATCAAGCCATGATCATATTTGTACCAAATAACTAATAATAGAAACCTGTGAAACAAAAAGAAACCAAATTAATAACCTAAAAATTGTGAATAAAACAAAATCTAGAGCAATAAAATTAAAATGAATTTAAACTAACTATAAGTTATTAGACAGTCCAACACACTTTCTTCGGTCTAGTAATCCTAGTACCCGAAGTAGAAGCTGAATTCCAACACTAAGGCCAACACAACTTGTTGACCTTAAGTTTGTCGGTAAGGGTGCGGAGCATACCGAAGCAACTACAAAAATGGGCCTCGTACTCGGGCACCGTATGACCACCCTGTCATAAGGCATTGAACTCATTGAGATGACTTTCAATGAATTCCTTTGATAGGTACCTCTATCAGAACAGTTCCTCAAACATTTCCCATGGCACGTCTTTGATGACCATGTTCAAAGTGGCAGAGGCATCTTCCACCATAGAAGAGCGTTCCCCTTCTGTTGAAAGACAACCAAGTGGACCTTCATGCTAGAGGTCATAATTGGAAAGCGTGAAGCATAACACCTTTCTCTACAATCATTCCTCAATGACACAACCATCCATGACACTCATGGAATCAAGAAATCATCTCTCTCAAGTTCTCGATGGATGTTAATGGTAATAGCTAGGGCGTGTTGTGGACCCTCAGGGGTATAGGTGCCCTAGCCTCAACTCATTACCATTGGTAAATCAAGGCCTATGACCATATCTGGAAGGACTCTGGTCAGATGATCATCATCCCTTACAATAATCAAATCCATACCAAGGGTGTTTTCATCCCCCATGGGGTTAGATTCCGAGGGTGCAGGCACTTCTGGAGGTGTCACACCTCCTTCCATGGCACCGTGCCGCAACCTATGTGGCATCCTCTAATCGAGATCACTGCATGGATATGTTAATTTTTTTTTAACAAGTGCTAGGTTAAAACTCAAAGGTTTACTGCAGTGAAAATCCTAGCGATCCACAGTCGTGGGGGTGAATCAACTCTGATACGATATGTAGAGAGCCAAGTCGTTACGACTATAAGTGAAGAAAAAGTGATTTTTTTTTTCTTAGGCAAGAAGGCGACGACGAAAATAGTTTAACCACACAACTGATGATGAAGACAAGCACACAGTCCAGGAAACATACAATTATGACTCCACGCACTAGCACAAGAACAACTGGGTGAAACGTGCATAGAACAACAAGGAGAAAAAAACCAAATGTTGATATGCAACAAAGAAGCCAAAAATACCAACACAAGCAATACTCCAAAAGGACACATACAGGAAAAACAAATTACATATTCTCAATAATGGTTTTATCATAATAAGCTAAAATAGAATTATATAAAAACTTCAGTAAACTTGATGACATAGAAAAGAGTTATTTATTCAGGCTTTTGAAGATAAGTGTCATTGCTTCAAACTTTAAGTACCCCCCAAAAAATGAATAAGGAATAAGAATATAAAATAAGCATATAAAGAAATAAGCAATCAACTTCTCCTTCCCATCTCAGAGATCCGAGGTGCCAGATAGTAGCGGTGGAATGACAACATAAGAGTGGGTGTTGGGCTAGATTTCCTCGACATTGTAATTACCCCATATTTATTACTGGGTGATAGTATTTATTGGGCATTATAGTTATACAACGAAAAAAACACTTGAATAACCCACGCAATCTCTGATCGATGATAATAAATCGTGTTAGGATATTTAGACACTTAGGAGTTAGTTAAGATCTACTTGGTCTAATATGTCGTTAGGTAAAAGTGTGTTTCTTTAGTATGCATTAGTATGCATTTGTAGTTAGGAAATCCGACGGTCACGATATGTTCCCGAC
>ML780476.1:381762-398505 GCA_009831015.1 Picea engelmannii
CGCGTTGGCTGGGGCCGTGGATGTTTCCCCGTAGGGGTTTTACCACGTGAAAACATCGGTGTGTTGATCTTTGATCTGGTTATGTGAGTGGTTACTGAAGGTGTTCGTCCTCTGTTGGAATACCTGTGTTGTCGAACAAATCGTTGTCCAATAAATGTAACAAAACAGTGACGCTCTCCATAATCAATCAGAAAACACTAACGAATCAATCTTTCTACTTAGAGATATAGTTGTCTAAATATTAATAGCCCGAGGTGTATATTAAACGTGACTGTATCAAAGGGGTCGCTATCAACTATCCCATGTTGTCTAATAACTGGGTAAATATAAAAATGTGAAAATTTGAAATTGCAGTTTCAAATCACAGACTGTAAAATACGCAAGTTGCAGTCAAATATTAAAAACGTTATGTGAATGCTAGTAATAACAAACGTATGTAAATATCAAATAAGAATTCAGTCGGGTACATACATTGTTGTTCGTAAATCTTTCTCCGGTTAACCATATTAATGCAAGTATTTATTGAATGCCTGGAATTGCTTCTCCACATCAAAATTTATTGTCAATAGACTTTCCCTCAATAGTAATCAATTATGGAAATCGCTGCAGAGACATTGTTGACTTAAGAATTGGTAAATTGATCTCAATAGTCATAACAGGCAAGGTAAATAAGTTAAGCGATTGAGTACTGTGATAAATGTAAAAAATGTTGTGCAATCAAGAAGAAAGGCAGGCATAGTATGCATTGCAGATACCTGTCACCTTGTAACCTTAACATTAAATCATTTCAGACACATAAAAACAAACTCATGCATTTTAAAAAAAATCACTTATAAAAAATGGATAGCGTTGTGTGATTTAGTTGTCACACGTAGCCTCAAAGAATTTTATTTGTTGTTCCATATACAAGGGTAATTTAGTGTTCAATGTAAATTAACAGAAGTGAAATCATTTCCAGATTGCGCGGAGTTTTATCAGGGAAATCACAGTAAAAAAGGGGAAACACACAGTTAATAAATGTATAATTAAGGGTAAACACACAGGGTAAATTCACCAACGAAATGTAAAAATTAAAGAGGAACAAATTCATGCTTGAATATATTGACAAAGCAGAGTAAACATTAGCGGACACAAGTTAAAAACATAGAGGGTATTCAATGGTTTGTGGATAGGATTGATAATAATGACAGTATTACTCAACACAAGAAGCACAGTGACAATCAATCAACCAAGGAAAATCAATAGAGGTAGACGACTGGTAGGAATATCCTTTGCTCATCATCCACACACAGAAAAATAGGGCATTTATAGCCATAGGTCTATTAACACCGAAGTGATGACCATAGATCAGGCTCCTGGCCGACTGCTCAGGCATGGACTGATGAGCTAGGGATGAAGGGAAAAATAAACCGCAATCACCACAAATCAACAAACCATAGAATGGTCAAGATAGGAAGGGATCGAAGGCCATGGGAATCAATCAACATCTAGCCAAAGGTTATGGGGGAAATTTTAGTCATCAACTAGAATGCTTAGACAATCATTTTCTTTACCCAATTAAACATACATAACTAAAAGCATAAATCATACTAACAATCTACCATGAAGAAATAAAGGAAGTGTATTGTATCCCAAGTAGACGGATCTAAGTTTTTGTCCCGCACGCTCCATGCAGCTCCCACTTGTCGACTGATGAGACTTCACCGGTACCTCCCAGCCAACGCTAGGGGTACTCTTCTTCACCCTTAGCCCCCTGAGCCGCAAAGGGGCCACGTACATGGAACCAGAGATCAACTAGCTCCCAGCTCACCTCGCAAGCTCAAGCTACCACTCCTCACAGAGCTGGGTATCCCAACTCCCACCAACTAAGTCATTCAAGTATAAAATTCTATAGCATAACATTACACATAATAGAAGGGATCCATCATCCTTATCCTTCCTCCATTATATAGAGTTTCGAAGTCCTTTAGTTTCCCAAATTCCCATTTAATTTATTTTTCAACAATATAATTCAGAAAATCCTCCCCATACATTTTTTACCCATCCCCTTCATTGCACCATAAATTAATTTCATTAATTAATTAATTACTCTTATTTCCCTCACCCACCTAAGACACTCCTAGAATCGCTCCTAGGTGTCCCCACAATCCCTTACAAGTTTAAATGACTTCCCCCGTTACTAATTTACTAGTTTATTTTAATTTAGAAAGTTCTTAAATTCTAGATACCTTACTAAGTTAGACTTTCTATTTTTTTCCCTTGTGTTTCCCCTTTCTTTTTAAGTTTCCCACTTTTTCCTAGTTTCCTAATACTTTTAGATTTCCCTCTTTCCCTTTTTATTTAAAACACAAATTGGCAGGTGTAGAAAATTAACTCTTTCCCCTTTTTAAATTTAATTCCCCAAAAGATTTTTATAAATTAAATGAATTACTTAGCCCCTTCTCGTCACATGATTAATGATGATTATCATTATTATTTATTTATTTTTATTTTTATTTTTTATATAAATAGATAAAAATTTGTATCATAAGTATCACTTAGAACTAGACTTTATTTTCCTAGTATGGGCAACATTTTATTAGAGGAAATGTTTTATATCTTTCTTATCATGTTATTTGTCCTAACACCATCTAGGTTTATCCATTTGTTAATTAAAATTGCAATGTTCCCTTCAGGACGTACTAGGTGCTCCAAGGGTGCCACTCTCGTCAATTTGTTTCCCTCACGTGACATGTCATTTAGGACACACTATGTGCTCCAAGGGTGCCACTCACCTATTTCCATTTTTCTTATGCAAAGTTCCCTTCAGGATGCACTACATGCTCCAAGGGTGCCACTCACCTCTTGACTGACTTGGTAGACATAAAAAACCCCTGGAGTCAATACTCCTCTAGGTGATATTTTGGGAGGCTAAGGGCCTCTAAGGAATAAGGCCCATGCCTTATTGCATGGCCCTTAGAATCATCATGAGCAACTGTCGCAGTCGGCCCTCACAAAATCATGGTTCTTCTCGAACAAGGTAATCGTTAACCTAGAGTTCGAACCACGACAGAAGTGCTAGTAAGCTGTGGCAGGGATGTTGTCCCCACCTCTCCCTCAACATCTCTAGTAGTCACATGTGACCCCTCTACTCTACATGTGAGTCTGGTCGGCAAGCTATCGTCAGCCTGCATCATCAACAAATCATGTCAGAAATAATATCCATAACCATATCATCTAATCATATGCACAAACGTCATATATATAAAAAACTCAAACCCCAATAGTCCACTCCCTCACTCAATCCACAGGTTTCATTGATGCCTCAACATCCTTGAGGTCTAAATACTGCACACTCAGGAGAACCGAGTCAATGGCACCTGACTAAGTCAATAAGAAAAATAAGATATAATCACATTCATAATTCCTCATAATAATAATCAACGATCAATGTTATAATAATCCAGATTACTTGCAAGCAAGTTTCCTCAAGAGTAAGTTCGCTAAGTGCGGGCAAGAGCGAGATGTTATAGTAAATGAAAACATAACATTAAAAATTATATGTAGAATAGTTTAAAGCTAGTTCAATACAAATAAAGATTCATATTCATAAATTATATGAGAAACAATATTAACATTGCACAGTCTACAAAAGGACAAAATCGAAAGAATAAATTGTATCCATATAGTTTCAGTATAATATGTTCATCATAAGGCCCAAAAGGAATTTTTGGGATAATATAGTCTTAAAGATTGAAAAAATCAATACATAAATGATAGAAATTAACCATGTATTGATAAAACAAACTAAAGCTAATTTAAATCAATGCATAATCAATTACTCAAAGAATATGAAGATATTATAATGAAAACAAAACCATTTTACTCACCAGACAAAAGCCATTAAGCAATCCGGAATTCCATATTCTTCTTCAAAAATACTGGTCCATTCTCCCAAAGATTCCAATCATCTGTAACTCCATTTTAAAAGAAAAAAGATTCGAACCATCCATTCACTACTACATATGGGTGGATTATTCCACGAAAATTTTCCATGCTTCCACTAGTTTCATCTTTTTTTTTTAAATAGGGCGGGATTTTCGTCGATATTGCCAGGAAAGTTCGTCTCAATATCCACGATTTTTTTTTTTTAAATCTAGTTGGGATTTTTGTCGCTATAGCGACGAACTTGCGTGGCAATATCGACGAAGATTTTTCCTATCTCATTAGTCGGTGTTAACGGCTAGTTGACTATTTGATCTATATATACGTGACTTTAAGAGACATTACAAAACAATTGCTATAGTTGCGACACTGTTCTTGGATTTTGTTTGAGCTGTTTATTTTTTCCATCACCCAGCAGTTGAACAAATCCAATTCTCGATCTACATAGCTCAGATTTTGAGCTTGCAAGGTTAGTATGTTATTTTTTATTGATGTACTCATTTAACTTGTAAGTTTTTGTTCAAATGTCCAAATTTGACTTAGCTTGTTTTTTCCTTGACAATATATTATAATATGTGTAGTACCATATTTCATGTCTTTGGTTTTTGGATCTAGTTAGTATATTCTATGGAAAAGGGTATGTGGATTCCATAATATTCTAGGTTTATGGAATCCACATAACCTTTTCCCTTCAAGTGTAGCTATAATCTCTCTCTCTTTTCATTGATAAAGATATGGAATTACTCTTGAAACTCAACCCTGATCGGTGAAATGATAGTAATTGATTGTCATTTTCTTCTCTCTTTTATTTTTAAGACCTAACAAGAAAACACCAACAAAGCTTGATTGAAGCTTTGATATCACTTGTTACATCCCCAGTACCCAAAAGTGATCACACTTGCATAAATTGAAAATAATATAACAGTGACAATAATGGTTGGGATACTTGCACACCTAATGGTTGGCTAGAACTTACTAATTCAACTAAATGAAGGAAGAAATCTCCATGAATAAAATATTGAAGTTGATTGTTATATTGATAAATTATAAGTTATGGTATATATAAGACAGGTAGGAAACTCATGTTTATAACAACAAGGGTAATAACTGCAATATATTGTAACATCTCCCTCTTCTGCATAAATTCTTTGCTATCCTAAACATTTCCCTCTTTTGCATATATATTAAGAGAAATATTAATAACATTTCCCTCTTCCACATAAATTCTTTGCTATCCTCAACATATTGTAATGAATAATGGGTAGGGTGGCATTAGTGACAAAATAGTCTGTTGATATATATTACATATAATTATTAATGTACGAGATATCATCCATTATTTAAGCATGCAAAACAAAACCCAAGACTAAATATTGTGGTTGACGTGATCGGGTCTGTACATTTTGCAAAACAAAGTACGAGAATTTCCATTATTTAAGCATGAAAAACAAAACCCGAGGCGAAACATTGTGGTTGACGTGATTGGGTGTGTACATATGGATGGTGGAGAAAGTGTAGTAATCAACTCATTAGGATATGAAACAAAGTCTCAAAATCCAAAGTGTATTCTTACATTTACTACACATAGAATGCCGGTAACATCAATCTTTATTTGTACTTTTAATTAATACGTGACTATTTGTGGATTTTTTTAAAAACAAATAATTTTTTACCTTTGACCTCAGTCACTTCAGAGTTTTTGACCTTTGAATATTTAAAAATAAAAAAATAATTTTATTTATATATAAAATTCTCATTAATAAATATTTATTGAAAAACATTATAAAACATTGTTAAAATTTTTGTAAATTTACAAAAGTCAAAATGATTTTGACTTGCAATCGATTGCTATATTCCCTGTTTTAGCAGTGACTAATAAGATACATAATCAATAACCCTAAACTTATGTTAGATATACATGTCGTTATTATATAAAGAAAACATTTGTACACATATGACCTTATTATAAATATGTTATCTATGTCGTCATGATGTAGATCCTCTACACATATGATCACCTTATCATAAAGATGTTGACCTTATTATAAAGATGTAGGTCATTTTAAATAAACATTTCATAATTTAAAAGAGTAGATAAAATATAAAAAATTGACAACTTAATGTTTGGTATGGTGTAGGTAAGACAATTACTTGTCAGGACAAGGATTTGTCACAATGAATGAAAATGATAGGAAGCTTGCTCGGTTAAGAGCAACATTAGAGGCGAGGGGCGATGGAAAATGTTATTTCCCTTGCTATGATTGCAGAGGCTTGCAAAATAGAATACTTTTAATAAAAACAACCCAAAGACATTGTAGAGAGAAGGGGCACGGCGAAGGGGGTTATGAATATCATCCCTTGGTAAGAGGATTCAATATTTAATGTATTCTCTGTAATAATCAGTATGTCATGAATTTTAGTAATATTTATGATTGAGATTTTTATATTTTCTATACACACTAACTTTTCTATGTTGTTTTTAAATATATGGACGATGCCGCCAAAGTGTCAACCTCTAGATTGTTATTTGCCAAGTACTAGTAGAAATACTACTTTACAGGAAGATGAACTTCGAGATCAGAATATTGAAGCTATTGATCAAGTTATTAATGATGATATGGATGGATATAACATTAGTGATTCAAATCAGGAAGATGGTATACATAGATTGATCCAAGACACATTTGCTCCAATGGATGAGGACAACCAGGATGATATTCATGATGTTGATCCTCTACTCGATAAGTCACGTTAACCTCTTTATGAAGTCTCAACAACAAATCTTTTATCTGCTATATTGTTGTTGGTGAACCTGAAGGTTTTGAATGGTTTATCAAATAGTGAACACATGTCTCACACAGATACTAAGGTATTTAATTTGTTAATTATTTATGCATGCATGTTCACAAATACTTAAAAGGTTCAATTTTTTCCTATATTCCTATTGTTTTCTAATTTGTAAATTAGTATATTGGATGATATATTGATGATTAATGTTATTTACATTGACTTATTGTTTAGAATTTTGTATATTGTTAAGTGATGTTATATTACTGACATCAAATATTTTTCCATGCACATATCGAGAAATATTCATGATTATGAAAGAAATTGGAATGGACTATCACGCTATTGATGCATGTCGTAATGATCATATCATATATTATGGACAATATGCATTAGAAAATGAATGCCCACAATCTCAAATAAGTAGATATTGAACCGATAAAGCATCAAAGATGGTGCCTCACAAAGTTCTTCGTTATATTTCGATAATTCCATGTTTCTAGCAGTTGTTCAGGTGCCAAAGTATAGCACAGTTTATGGATTTCCATACAAATAAAAAAAGTCAAGACGATGTTCTTCAAATGCATGCAGATGATTCTGCATTGAACTACATCAAAGAAAAGTGGCCAATTTTTAAAGAAGAACCTCATAATGTTAGACTTTCGTTGGCAACTGATGGTGTCAATCCATTTGGAGAGCTTCTTTCTACGTACTCAATGTGGCCTGTTTTTGTTATAAACAATAAGCTTCCTCCTTGGATGTCGATCAAGAGAGAGCATACAATGTTGGCAATGATTGTTCCAGGTATTTAATTATCTTTTATTTTCTTTAAAGTATGACAAAATATTTCATCTCTTTGTTTCGTGCATGGTAATTAATTCTTTTATATATCACGACATCTAGATAAGTATAATTAATCATGCATTATGTTGAACCAATTAGGTAGGTACCAGGTTAAACATATGAACATATATATTGAGCCTCTCATTGATGAGTTGTTGAAGTTATGGGTTGGCATCAGTATGTATGACATCTCTATACCAATGGGAGAAAAATGATTTCAATTCCAAGGAATAATGTCATGGAAAATTCATGATGCTCCCGGGTTAACAGATTTTTGTGGTATATTGTTACTTTATTTTGTGATTTAATATGATATATATTTATTGAAAAAATCATGCATTATTTTAAATTGTAGCTCTAATTTTACGCTACTTTTATTCATATATCTTGTAGGTCTTCAAACAAAGGGTAAATTTGCATGCCCATTTTGTGGTTCGAGGATAAAATCTCGTCATTCAAGGAGTTTAACAAAGGAATTGTTTGATGAGTATAAGAACGTCCTACCTAAGAACCATAGTTATCGAACTATAGACAAAGAAAAGTTCAATGGTAAAGAAGAAAATGGGAAAAAACCATGAAGAATCACACCTCGCCTATGGAAGTTGGAATATATTAGAAATTGTCAAGGTACGCAAATTATTTATGTATGACCTATTATATAAATATTTGGTTAATTTCATTAGTATTAATTTCATTTTGTCCCATTAATTAGTGTTAATTTCAATTTGTTGATGTTTCATGAATATCGTTAAGGCTCGAATGGGCTTCCACGAGGAATGAAAATTTACCCGATGCAATACAGTTGATTGCCATACTACAAGAACCTATAAATAGCTCATTTGTTTGATACAATTCATATCGGGAAGAACATAACATAATTGTTATGGGGAATATTAGATGGAAGGACTGACAAAGTGAGAATTGGAAAGATTTGTTGTGACATCTGAGAAGCTAATCACTCCTTGCAAAGTGTTATTATTAACTCTAATGGCAATGGTCGTGAACAAAATACTATTCTTCCTTGGTTATTGATGGAGCAATAGAGCAATATTGTAAAAGAAGTCATTCAAAAAATTAGGTTTCCGACAGGGTTTTCGTCGAACATACAAAATATCTTAACTAAAAAAGTTGATTTTGGCGGGGTTAAAACGCATGACTGGCATACATTCATTAAGGTAATTAGTAGGTTATAATATATTTCCTTATTGGTATGCATTTTTAGAAACAAATAATAATTATTTGTCTTTTGTTATAGTATATTCTATCTTTATCTCTCCTAGATGACTTTGACAACAACATAAAACAAATTATTTATGTACTTGGAAAATACATGAGGTAAGTATTGTTTTATAAGGAAAATGCAATTTTTATGTGATTTGTATTGGAACTTATTGATATATTATCTTTTATCTGCAAATTTATGTATGCCTTGTTATTATTTTATTGCATCGACATTTGTAGGTGGCTATCATCAAAATAAATCCATAAAGAAGATATAAGGTATTGGAAGAGATAAATTCCCTGACTAGTGTGTCAAATGAAACAATATCTACCTCCAACATTTTTCAATGCATAAGAACACTACCTCATACACCAAGTTGAGGAGATTGAATTATGTGGACCAATACACACAAGGTCGATGTGGATGGTGGAGAGGAAGTTGAAGTCACTAAAGGATTTTGTTAGACAAAGAGCAAATCCAGAGGGTTCTATGGTTGAGGGATATATGGTATATCAATGCATGGTGTATATTAGTCAATGTCTACCTAAATTAACAGAAAATATGAATGTGCCTCACATTTGGCATCTTGACTCCATCAACAAATTTGAAGGGGAGGTGCTATTGGGGAAAGGTAAAATGAGGACTGTGAAAGGTAATTATTAGATGTTGACGTAGATTTAATATATTACACATTTATTAAATTATTAATTTATTAACAATAAGTAATTAATGATATTAAATTGTTATGCTATCATATAGTTTCTCGAGAGTGGGATGCTTTACATTTATACATTGCAAACAAACTTGATTGGATGGAGCATTGGATAGAATATACTAAAGAATACTTCGGTAGGTTATCATGGGAAGGGGTGAGTAAGATGATTAAAACAACACATCATCATCGAGATCAATTTCCTGATCTTACATCAAGGGAAGTTGATTTAGCCTTTGTTTTAAAAGGTAAACAGGGAAGTTAAATTTGTTACCCACATTTTCTTAGTTTTTTCCCAATTTTTAAATGTATTTGGTTTGTTTAATTATTGAAATATATATTTAGTAAGTCCTATATGAGGATTATTAATTCGCAATTTATTTTTTACTTGTTGTCCATGTTGCAGCTGAAACATCACAAGGCGATGTGGTGTAATGGTCATAAATTTTGTACCAAAATGTTGGATGATAAGATGAAAACCTCAAATTGTGGGATAATTGTAGTGTTTAAGGTCACCAACATTTCCTCTAGAAGTGACAGAAATCCAGAAGAAACTGAGAATAGGTACTATGGCCATTTGGAGGATATAATTGAATGTGATTTAATTCCTTTAAAATAGTTTTGTTTGAGGTTAAATGGTATAGGTTATGGATGCATGACCATGATCCTAAAAGAACTGTTATTGAGCATGATAATGGATTTACCATGGTCAATACAAGGGAATTTGAACTGGGTGCAGAGCCTTATGTTCTTCCAAGTCAAAGTGAGCAAGTATTTTACTCAGAGGTACGTGGTAAAGCAAGTTGGTCATACGTTGTTAGATATGATCCAAGAGGAAGACCAATAAAGTACTATAATGTAGCCGAGGATGAAGATAATAATGAGGAAGAAGATCATGATTATGAATATCAGGAGAAGGTGGCTCATGTAGTCGATATGTTAGACGAAGAAGTTGATAATCCAAATGTAGGAGACGACGATCTCATTTACGATATCGATAACTATAGTAGAAAAAATAACGTTGATGATGATGTTGATATGAATGAGCCTTTCACCAATATTGATTATGAACCAGATCCTAATACAGATGTTGAGTTGGATGAAGAAGAAGATGACTGATATTTAATTGTTGAAAAGAAGAGGTATGTGTTTATATCTTTTATATGATATCTATATGTTTTTATCTTGTAAAATATAGTATATGATATATGTTATTTAGAATTTCAAAGGTAATATGGGGAAATTGAGAGTGATGTGAGGGGGGGGGGTGGCATAATTAAATCTTCCACCCTCACGTGGTTGCCCCTATTTAGTAGAGAATGCACTATTCTCGAAACCAAGAGGAGCTCTGCGTGACTTCGCCTAATCATAACAATGATGTAGTTATGTCCATAATCAATTCATCATTATCATTCTCAAAATTATCATTCTCCAAATATCTTAAACAAATTTTACAAGGAAATTGTACTAGGACTAGACATGAGCAACAATGACCTGTGAATGGGACCAACTTTGAAATTTTTTCAAACTGTTTCTGAATGCATTGAAATTTGACATGGGTAGAATATTTGCATGGATTAACGATATGGGAGGGTTTATGGATTCAAATTTGACTCAAACTCCCACTTTCGTCCATCATCAATTCATCATCTAAACCCTAAACCCTAGTCCCTAGTCTTAGTCGTCACCCTTCATAAATGTTGTCACCCAATGATCATTATATCAGAAGGTTGGAGGCATGTGTTCATTGGGATAATGAGGCTTTATAACCCCATAGTAACATCAGACATTAATAGATCAAGTTTGACTAGATTGAAAGGTGCGTGCAATTGAAAATAGTGCCACAAAATGGGTCCAACGTAGAAATTTTTTCAGTTTGTGCTTGTATGCACCAAAAATTGACATGGTTATAGTAGATGAATGCCTTGAAACTATGGGAGGGTTTCGAGACACAAATAAAACCCGCATAAATAATTCTACAATCAAACAATATTAATGAATTATTGGGACAAGACAGATGGAAGAAGACTCAAATGCTAGGACAAGACACATGGAAGAAGACCTTCTGAGTTACTTTTATCAACACTCCTTATTAACGAGGAAGAGATTATTCACCAACCCCATCTTATCTATGAAATTCTCAAACTTTTTTCTACTCAGTGCCTTGGTAAATATGTTTTCCATATGATCATTAGTCTCAACGTATTGAAGCCTCGTGACCCCCTTCTACACACAATCTCGTAGGAAGTGATAACATATGTCTATATGCTTTCTTATACAATCATGAAACACATAATTCTCAGAGAGATTTATGCCACCATGATTATCACAATGTATCACCATAGCCTCCAACTCCACACCGAACAATACAAAGAACAACTTCCTCAACCATAATGCCTCACATGCTGCCATGTATTCTACATCAACATAGCTTAATACCATGATTTATGCTTCCAGCTGAACTAGTAAATAATTCCCTATCCAATGCCGAAGAAAAAACATGAAGTGCTCTTCCTTCCCTTAGTATATCCTGCCCAATCAACCTCTATGAAATTGTACTAGGACTAGACACGGGCAACAATGACCTGTAAATGGGGCCAACGTTGAATTTTTTTCAAATTGTTTCTAAATGCATTGAAATTTGACATGGATAGACTATTCACATGGATTAACGATATGGGATGGTTTATGGACTCAAATTTGACTCAAACGCCCACTTTCTTCTCTCATCAATTCATCATCTAAACCCTAAACCCTAATCTTAGTCATCGCCCTTCATAAATGTTGTCACCCAACGATCATTATATCAGAAGGTTGGAGGCATGTGGTCATTGGGATCATGAGGATTTATAACCCCACAGTAATAAGAGACATTAATAGATCAAATTTGACTATGAGGTGTGTGCAATTATCAGAGAGCTTGATGCCACAGTAATAAGGTGTGTGCAATTATCATAGAGCTTGATGCCACTATGATTATCACAATGTATCAAAGTAGCCTCCAACTCCACACCGAACAATACAAAGAACAACTTCATCAACCATAATGCCTCACATGCTACCATGTATTCTACCTCAACATAGCTTAATACCATTATTTATGCTTCCTGTTGAACTAGGAAATAATTCCCCATCCAATGCCGAAGAAAAAACCTGAAGTGATCTTCCTGCCCAGTACATCCTACTTTACACATCATGGGTATACTATGTCCAAGGAGGGTTATAGCGATCGATATTTTATCATATAATAGGGTTTCATTGTGTTCAAAGTCATAATTATTAGGAGGTAATTTCATCAAGGATCAAATGGATCAATGATCAAATTCTATTAGGGGGTTAGTGTGTTCAAAGTAATAATGTATTAAGGGTTCAGTGTATGAGAGGGTTAGTTTGTTTGAGATAATAATTTCTTAAGGGGTTAATGCATTTATAGGGGACTAGTGTGTTTGGGATTATAGTTTCTTAGGGGGTATACTATATGTCAAAGGAGGGTTATAGTGATCAATATTTTATGCCATGACATGATACTTTAATGCCAAAGATATTGTTGACCATAAATGACATATTAATTAACCTCATACTTTTCTAAATGCATCATAATAATAATTTGAAATAAATAAAAAGGGTGAATTAAGAGATCAAGGGTTATAGGGTTTAATAGTCATAGTGTATTTGAAGGGTCAATCTATTATGATGTTACTATGTTCAGAACCATAATGTATTAATCTTTTAGTGTGTTTGAGGTCACACTATGTTCACTGGGGGCGATTGTTTCAGGAGTCATAGGGATCAGAGGGTATACCTGCATGTTCAAGTTGATATTGATTGGGTTATAGAGTAGTTCCTGGAATCCCTTCTTCCCCTCATCACCAGGATGTATCCATGAATATGCCTAGAAATGAGGATGAAGCCATCCAAAAGGGAGAATTGTACAATATTATTTATTCCCAATTGGGGTATCTCTATATTATCCTTCCTAATGCCCCTCGCTCTCAGTCAGGTGACAAGGATGTATCCATGACTATAACTCGGGGGCTATGAGTTAGGGATTATATATTATATAATATATATATATATATATATATATGTATTATATTATATATATATATATATATATTATATATGTATTATATTATATATAAATAATAATAATAAAATAAAAAAATGAAAATAAAACAACATAACAAAAAAAAACAAATACAAATCACATGCTATAGTACTTGCGTGCCATATCTACACAATCAAGGCCACTACACAGTCGCACACCACACAGTCAACCACTATACCACTAGACAGTTCACCACTATACCACTCACCATCATTGGAGAGGATTGGGTTACGCACGCAGGTAGAGTGGAAGGGAGAGGAGGCTGGGAGAAGGAGGAGAAGGAGGGAGAGGCGCACAAAAGGAGTCTAGGGCACAAGTTTTTGCATGCAGAGTGGAAGGGAGAGGATGGTGGGAGAAGGAGGAGAAGGAGGGAGAGGAACACAGGAGGAGGGAACACTGGAGGAGGCTAGGGCACACAGATGTGCAGAGGAGGGTGGATTTGTAGAGGAGGGCACACGGATTTGCAGAGGAGGGCACACAAATTTGCAGAGGAGGGTGCATGGTTTTGTACTAGAGGAGGGCACACAACCAATGGAAATGGTTTTCCTTCTTTCTCTTATCTCTTAAGTGTGCATGCTAATTGTTTGATGAAATGTTTGATATAAATTCTTGATATAATGCTTGATGAAATGCTTGATAGAATGCTTGATGAATTAGAGATACTAAGAACATAGAAGATACCTTTTTGCAACTAGGAATTGTACAACAAGTGGTAGATCGAACTAGTGCTAATGACGATGGAGATTTTCCTTCAAGTGAGGGCTTTGAATGGTACCAATAAATGTGTCAATAACGAAAGGGATATTTCCTTAAGTGAGGACTTTAATGGTATTAATAATGGTGATGAATGTATTCCTTCAAGTGAAGAGTTTGATGGTGGTTCCAATGACATGGATGAGGATATAAATCATTCACCTACTATATTTCATGGCAATGCCCAATATACAGATAAGTAGGATGATATTCATCTTAGTGAGGAGACTAGCATTAATAACAATGATATAGATGAGGATGATGATGTTCATAGGAATGAATATCTTCAAAGGAAAGTGTTTCAAATAAATTCAAATGAGGAGGTTGAACATGAACAACCTCCTTCCCATTGTGAATGATGAGGTTGAACATGAACAACCACCATTCTACAAGGGGAATTCATTGTTCATATTTGTGTGGTTTTTCAAATGAAAAGCATCACAAATAGGTTTCTAAGAACTTGTTGACCACTTTGGTTTGACCATGTATTTGGGGGTGATATGCAATGTTCATTTTTATTTGGCTACGATGTAGTTTAAACAAATCTTGCCAAAATTTTCTTGTGAAGGTAGGGTCCCCATTTGAGACAATGAAGGTACATATGCCATGTAACCTAAAAATATGATACAAGAGGACTTGGGAAGCTAAGGAGGGGGTAAATGGATGTGGTAAGGCACAAAAATGATCATATTTTGAAAGAAAGTTTACTAACACCATGATCATATATTTTTTTTCCCACCCTCGAGAGTTCCACTATAAAATCCATAGAGATATCATTCCATATATGTGTTGGGATTTCTAGTGATTTCAAAGACCTTGAAGTATTTACTATCTCACTCTTGTTTCATTGGAAAGTTTCATAGGTTGCCACAAAAACCTGAATTTTGATTTTCATTCCCTCCCAAAAGAATGAGCACTTATTTCGTTCATATGTTTTATTAAATCCAAAGTGACCTTCTATAGAAAATTAATGAAATTCATCTAAGATCCTTTATTTTAAGAAATAATTATTTACTAAAACAATTTTCTTTTTATATCACAATGTATCTAGATTCCATGTATACCTTTTAGGAGGGTTGGGATCTTTGTAAATCCTATGGATGAGTTGAATGAGAGTGTCATTTTACAAATATTCTAAATGGGATTACTTGAGCCAACCTAGAATGGGTAAAGATAAGGCAAAGAGGGATCCATCGTCCTCAAATTGATTGGATAGGGAATCGACTACCACATCTTATTTACCCCTTTTACAGATAATATCACAATCATACCCTAGCATCTTGGTGACCCACTTATGTTACTCTGGTGAGGATAAACTTTGTTTGAGAAAGTACTTCAAACTATGATATTAATTCTTCATCTGGAAAAGTCGCCCTATGAGATAAGGGCATCAAGTCTCTACTACATGTAGGATGGCCATTGTTTCTTTCTCATATGTGGATTTACCCAAATTTCGGTCACACAACTACTTATTGGTAAATTCTAATTGGTTCCCTTATTACATAAATTCCACTCCAATACCCCTGCTTGAGGCTTCACATTCCAATACAAAAGACTTAGTAAAATATGGAATTGAAATGGGAAGTCATTTCGATGGATTTTATTGTTGGACTGCCCCTAACGACAAGGAGACACGACTCAATTTTTGTGGTGGTAGACACTCTGATGAAGAGTGCTCACTTTATTCCTGTGCGTACGACATATCAGGCACCGGACTTAGCGATAATTTTCATCAGTGAGATTGTGAGGCTGCATGGCATGCCTAAGAAAATTATATCCGATCGAGGATCGGTGTTTATTGGACGATTCTGGACGAGTTTCCAGGAGGCCTTGGGAACTCAACTAAATTTTAGTACTGCATATCACCCAGAGACTGATGGACAGACAGAGCATACGAACCAAACCTTGGAAGACATGTTGCGCATGTACGTAATGGACCAACAAAAACGTTGGGAGGAATTCTTGCCTCTAGTAGAGTTCGCTTATAACAACAGTTACCAGAGCACCATTAAGATGGCGCCTTTTGAGTTCTTTATGGGCAACTGTGTCGGACGCCCTTGAGTTGGGATCGGCTTGAGGATAGGGTCCTGGTGGGACCAGAAGCGATCCAAGAAATGGAAGAGCAGATGCAAACCATAAGACAAAGGATAAAGGAAGCACATGATCGACATAAGAGTTATGCTGATGCGCACTGAGTCGACCATAGTTATGAGGTCGGCGATCGAGTCTTCTTGCGGGTTAAACCGCATAGGAGTTCGATCAAGTTTGGAAAGGGAGCTAAACTCTCTCCTAGGTTCATGGGACCCTTCGAGATTGTGGAGAGAAAGGGGCCAGTGGCCTATCGACTAGCCTTGCCTGATTCTTTGAGGTGTATGCACGATGTTTTTCATGTAT
>ML780476.1:434905-445403 GCA_009831015.1 Picea engelmannii
TCGTTGAATTGATGACTAACATATTATTATCAATTAAGGATAAGGTTGAATGGTGACTTTAAGAGTCGTGTTATTTATCAAATTAGAATGGTTAGTTTAGATATGGAAATTATGTTGAGGTTAAATGGTTCATCTAGTTATATCTATTGATTTATTTAAGACTCATTGAGTTAGATGACCATCATAATGATATTGATTAATGTGGATAGACAATGTTGAATTATAAATTTTAAAAGTTGTAATTATGAATAATCTAGACATATTAGTTCAGATGTGAATTGATGTTAATTGGAATATGTAAATATAATGTTCTTGCAATATAATAAAATGCAATGTTAGTGTTGATAACATATGAAATGTAAGACCATTGTTATTTTATGTGCAATGTATTGTAATGTAAGGTCATTGTAATATATTGTTTTGAAATATGTAAATGTAATGTTCTTGCAATATAAATAAAATGCAATGTTAGTGTTTGATAACATATGAAGTATACAATCATTGTTATTTTATTTGCAATGTTATTGTAATATAAAAAGTAATGTCATTGTTATTTTATTGCAATGTTATTGTAATTTTATGGTCATTGACGACATCTAAAATATAAGGTCCTTGAACTAAGTACCTTAAATTATTACGATTTAGTAAATGGGGATTTTGCAATTAGTTAATTTACATTATTTCAAGGTTGGGTTGGGTAACTTGTCAACTAATGGAAATTGAATGGAAAATGGATCTCTAATTAATGCTAATTGAGTCGTAGATAATGCCTTGTCTTAATCATGATTGGTTGTTGTCGTAATCCTTCTGACTTGCGCCATCCGTAGAGGATGTGGTCGCTCTTTAGTCATTGTTGTTCTTGGTTGTAAACATTTTATTTCTTGATCTGCTTGTGTCGGGCAGGATGTAGTCACCTCCATGTTCCTCAGAACAGTCGCCAGCCCTGAGACCTTAAATGGTTAAAATCAATGGGAACCTGGGCTTGATTGTTGCTTATGTGTCTTGGAGGTCCTAACCATAGCAGGGTAGGATGGGCGGGTAGTCAGTCTTACTTATTTGTCAATTGATCGCCGTTAAATGCATGCAGTTACTTGATGTGCGTCTTAGGTCATCATGTTGTGTTCATCGTGGTTTGTGTCTTTTGCATCGTCGGGTGGTGACGCAGAGTCGAATGTGTTTATTTCCCTTGTACACGCGTGCACACACATTAAAAAAAATAAAAAATAAAAAATAATTGTTTTATGAGGTTCATCGTGGTAACGAGGAGGTTTGTTACATATGGTATCAGAGCGGGTTCAACCCGCGACTTGGGATCACTACGGATTTCATTGACATGATTGGATTATACTGTTGCTAATAAAGTTGATTGTGTGTGTGCAGGTAATCATGGTTAGAGGACGCCGCGGAGGTAGATGATAGGGTGCTAGAGGAGGAGGCGCGACTCCTCCAATAGCATCCACACCTGAGGGGTCTAACCCCGAGGGAGATGAGAAGGTTCTCAGACAGGAGCAGATAGCAGTTGGCGATGTAGTTAGGATGATGAGATCCTTTCAGTGCATGTACAAGGCACTGATCAGCCATTTGGACAGAGATGAGTCCAGAGCACCGGCACCCATTGAAGTTCCACCGCGTGCACTGGCCATTACTGATAGCATTCACTGTGAACTCGAGAAGGTCAAATTTCCCATGTTCTTTGGTGCCCTGGACGGTGCAGCCACTGAGGCATGGTTGGAGAACATAGCAATGTGCTTCACACTTCACGATTATACCTCCAACATGAAGGTCTGCATGGCGGTCTTTCAACTAAAGGGGAGTGCTCTTCTATGGTGGAAGATGCTCCTACCACAACTAAACATGGTCATCGAAGACGTGTCATGGGAACTGTTTGAGGAACGGTTCTGAGAGAGGTACATTTTAGAGGAATTCATCGAGCATCAGCTCAATGAGTTCAATGCCTTATGATAGAGAGGTCGTACGGTGCCCAAGTACGAGGCCCATTTTATGGAGCTACTCCAGTATGAGAGAGGTACATTTTAGAGGAATTCATAGAGCATTAGCTCAATGAGTTCAATGCCTTATGACAGGGAGGTCGTATGGTGCCCAAGTACGAGGCCCATTTTATGGAGCTACTCCAGTATGCTCCACACCTTAACACCGAGAAAATCAAGGTCAACAGGTTTGTATTTGGCCTTAATGACAACCTGCGTGAAAAGTTTAGGATTTTGATGCTTCAAACCTTGCACGATGCCATCCAGAAGGCCCTCATAGCAGAGGAGGAGCTTATCAGTGGGGGTCAGACCAGGACTCCAGTGAGACCAGCAGGGCAGGTTTCATATGGAACACAATAACACCAGACACCAGCGAGACATACACCAAGATATCATGGCTTCCAAAGGGGATCCACTTTCACTACACCCTGACAACTGCCGCCTTAGCAGTGGACCCCTTATCGGGGACCACTGCATCAGTAGCAACATCGCCTCCAACAACAACAGTTTAGGCCTATTCAGCAGAACATACCAGGGTTCCAGGTCGGTGGGCCATCATCTTCTACTTTAGGTACCAGGACTACTGGGCCGAAGAAGGGGTGTTGGATGTGTGGGGAGCCACACTACCAGCGTGACTGTCCTGTGGAGAGGACTAGAGCATCTAGATCAGTCGGACCCACTATAATGGGAGATATGGGCAAGGCCCATCGGATTCATGCAGTAGTGAATAACCACCAGGCAGAGCATCAGTCGACTGTGCTCGAGATGACAGGTACCATCGCTAACTAGACCCTTAGTATTTTGATAGATCTTGGTGCTACCAAGAGTTTCATTTTTGGTGCAATGCTAAAAAGGATTAAGGTAAAGGTAGTCGAACATGATGAATTTAGCTTCATGGAAATGGCCTCAGGAGCCAAACATAAGGTTGGAGGAAAGGTTTCGGGTTATGCCCTTAACCTGGGAGAGTTTGTCACGAGGGCCAACTTGTACATCATGATATTAGGATCTTATGATGTCATAATTGGTATGGATTGGATGGAATCGCATGAGGCAATACTCAACTATAAGACAAAATGGTTGAGCTTGATTGATGACGAGGGATAGAGGCATGTGATTGTAGGCCAGAACCAGGTAGTTTCCCTAAGGTCCATCTCTTCCTTACAGCTACGAAAGAGTATGCGCAAGGGGTGCAAGCTTTATGTGGTCCTTGTGTTAGACGAGAAGGGAGTAGCAGAAGGTCTAGAACATCTTCCAGTGGTGAGAGAGTTTGCGAACGTATTTCTAGAGGAGTTACCTGGGATGTCATCGAAGAGAGATTTGGAGTTTACCATAGACCTAAAACCGGGGATTGAACCAATAGCAAGAACGCCTTATCGGATGTCCACCGCGAAGTTACAAGAGTTGAAAATGCAATTGAAGGAGTTGCTGGACCTGGGACTGATACGTCCTAGTGTGTCACCGTGGGGTGCACCAGCTATTTTCATATGAAAGAAGGATGGATCGTGGAGGCTTTGCATTGACTACCATCAAATGAACAAGGCTACGATCAAGAATTAGTACCCATTTCCAAGAATTGATGATCTATTCGATCAAATGAAGGGTGCTACGGTGTTCTCCAAGATCGATTTTCCATCAAGGTATCACCAGTTGCGGATCAAGGAGGATGACGTCCCTAAGACTGCCTTTAAGATGAGGTTTGGACATTATGAGTTTACTGTTTTACCATTTGGACTGACAAACGCCCCAGGGGTATTTATGAGTTTGATGAATGGGGTGTTCCGTGAGTACATGGACAAGTTCATCCAAGTATTCATTGATGATATTTTGATCTACTCTCGAATGATGGAGGAGCATGACGAGCACTTGCTCTTGGTACTACAGTGTCTGCGAGAGCACAAATTGTATGGGAAGTTGTCCAAATGCTCTTTTTATCAATCGAGGATTCACTACTTAGGGAATGTCATCTCCGATGAAGGTATCGTCATGGATCCAGCCAAGGTCAAGGCTATTATGGAATGGCCTGCGCCAATGAGTGTCATAGAAGTGCGTAGCTTTATGGGTTTAGCAGGATACTATCGACGGTTTGCCGAGGGATTTTTGAAGATAGCAAATCCGATCATGAACTGCAGAAGAAAACCAAGAAGTTTGTTTGGACCGAGAAATGCACGGAAGCATTTCAGAGGCTTAAAGAGTTGTTGACGATAGCATCGATACTAAAGGTCCCTGACATGGATGCGGACTTCTTGGTATGCATAGACGCATCCAAGGAAGGCTTAGGCGGAGTCTTGATGCAAGACGAATGAGTGATTGCTTACATTTTGAGGAAACTGAGAAGGCATGAGGAGAACCACGCGACGCATGATTTGGAGTTATTAGCCATCGTATATGCCTTGAAGGTTTGGAGACACTACCTTGTTGGACGAAAATTTGAACTAAAGACTGATCATTGTGGACTACAACACATTTTTACGCAAAGCGACATGAACGCGCAACAACGACGTTGGTCAGAATTGCTTAGTGAGTATGAATTTGAGAGTAGTTTCATAAAGGGAACAATGAAACAAGTGGTGGATGCTTTGAGTCAGAGGCCATGCATATTTTCGGTGTTGCCTCTTCAGATGAATCTACGTGAAAAGATTCTAACTTTACAACATGACGACGATTGGTACAAAGAGGTCGAGGGTTTTATCGGATAAAACACAATGATGGTACCACAATATGAGGGATTTTCATTTGATAGCAATGGGTTATTGCAATTTAGAAGTCATATTTATGTACCACCAAACGACGATTTGAAGATGTTGATACTGAGCGAGGCTCATAGAGAAGTTTACATGGCTCACCCGGGAGTCACGAAGATGAGGGCAGACCTTAAACCCTTATTCTTTTGGAAGGGAATGAAGGCCAACATAGTCAAATATGTGGCCAAATGTCTAGAGTGTCAGCAGGTAAAGGATGAACATAGACACCCAACTGGATTACTACAACCTCATGCTATTCCGAAATCGAAATGGGAGGTTATTTCGATGGATTTTATTGTTGGATTGCCACTGATGGCAAGGAGACATGACTCAATTTTCATAGTAATTGAAACTCTGACAAAGACTTCTCACTTTATTCCTATGCATATGACGTATCAAGCACCTAACATAGCTAGAGTTTTCATCAGTGAGATTGTGAGGCTGCATGGTGTGCCTAAGAGGATTATATCCGATCGAGGATTGGTGTTTACTGGATGATTTTGGACGAGTTTGCAAGAGGCCTTGGGAACCCAAATTAACTTTAGTACTGTGTATAACCTGGAGACTGACAGACAGACAGAACAAATGAACCAAACCTTGGACGACATGTTGCACATGTACGTGATGGACCAACAAAAGCGTTGGGAGGAATTTTTGCCACTAGTAGAGTTCGCTTACAACAACAGTTACCAGAGCACCATTAATATGGCACCTTTCGAGTTTCTTTACGGGTGACCATGTCAGACGCCTCTGAGTTGGGATCAAGTTGAGGATAGGGTCTTGGTGGGACCAGAAGAGATCCAATAAATGGAAGAGAAAATGCAAACAATAAGACAAAGGATTAAAGAATCACAGGATCGACAGAAGAGTTATGTCGATGCGCACCAAGTCGACTTTAGTTACGAGGTCAACGATCGAGTCTTCTTGCGGGTTAAACTGCATAAGACTTCGATTAAGTTTGGGAAGGGAGATAAACTCTCTCCTAGGTTCATGGGACCTTTCGAGATTGTGGAGAGAAAGGGGCCCATGGCCTATCGACTAGCCTTGCCTGATTCTTTGAGGCGTATGCACGATGTTTTTCATGTATCTGTTTTGAGACATTATATTAGTGATCCTACACATGTTATTGACATGAGTTCCTTGCAGGTATCGGATGAGGGAGCGCTCACGGCTGAGTCGGTCCACATCTTAGATCACTGAATTCGACAGTTACGACGTCGAACGGTAGATCAGGTCAAGGTCCAATGGGACAATTATAGTCCACACTCGATGACATAGGAGGACGCATATGATATGCACCAACAATTTCCATTTTTGTTTGATAGATAGACATATCATACTATGATACACTTATTTCGGCATTTATACTATGAAACTTCGGGATGAAGTTTAGACCAAGAGGGGGTGTATGTAACATTCCACTCTGGCACGCTGACCGAACTTGTTCTTTGAGGACACTTGCTCGCAAGTGATCCAGATTATTATGATATTAAAACATGTGTCTTTGATTATGATGTGTCATGGGTAGATGACATGTTTTTTACTACATTGACATAGACAGGTGCTATTGACTTGGTTTTTCTGAGTGTGTAGGGTTTTGGACCTTGAGGATGTAGAGGCATCGATGGAACCCCTTGGACTCCGGATTGAGTCAGGGAGTGTGCTATTTGGGTTTGATTGATTTACTATGATATTAGTACATTTGAGATGATGATATGATGTGGACATGTTCTGACATGATTTGTTGATGATGCAGGTAGAAGATAGCTTTCCAACCAGACTCACATATGGAGTAAAGGGGCCACACACAACTACCAGAGAGGTTGAGGGAGAGGTGTGGACAACAACCTTGCCATAGCCTACTAGCACTCTCGTCGTAGCTCGAACTGTAGGTTAACGATTACCTAGTTCGAGAGGACCCATGATGCTGCGAGGGTAGACTGCGACAGTTTCTCGCGATGATTCTAAGGGGTGCGCAATAAGGTGTGGGTCTTATTCCTTAGAATCCCTTATTCTCCCACAAGTTCACCTGGTGGAGTGCTGACTCCAGGGTTATTGATGTCTACCAATCAATCAAGAGGCGAGTGGCACCCTTGGAGCACGTGGTGCATCTTGAAGGGAAAGTCGTGTAAAGAAACAAAAGGGTGAGTGGAAACCTTGGAGAATGTGGTGCGTCCTAAAGGGCATGTCGCGCAAAAGAAACAAAAAAGGTGAGTGGCACCCTTGGAGCACGTAGTCAGTCCTGAAGGGCATGTCGCGTTGATGATGATAAAGGAATGAACCTAGATGGCCCTAAGACAATCAACACTTTAAGAAATTTTAAAACAACTCCCGTAATTAAATGTCACCCAGTTCGGAATCTAAGTCCTAAGTCTAAAAACTTCGCTAGGGGTAAGATTTTGTCTACGCTTGAGAAAATATCTATATAATATTATAATAATAAAATTTAAAATAAAAACCCCTTACGTAATAATTTGGTCTTCATAAATTTTTGGGTAAAATGAAGAGAGTAAGAAATTAAATAAAATCGGTGGATAATATATATATATATATATATAAAAAGAAGAAATTAATTATTTTTAACTTTTGATAGTTTTAAAAGATGTTGAATTAATAATAAAAGGGAAAAGGGGTTAAACTGCAATTGCCATTTTTAGCTCTAATAAAAAGGGGATAGAGGGAAATTATAAAAATTAGGAACTAGGGGATGGAGGTAACATAAAAAGGGAAAGAGGGGAACTTATGGTAAAAAGCGAGGTCAACTTAGTAAAGAATATGCAATTAAGAACCTTCTAAATTGAACTAAATTAGCAACTTCATTTTAGGGAAAGTATTTAAAACCTGTAAGGGAATCTACGGACACCTAGGAGTAAATTTAGGAGTAACTCTAGGTGGGTGAGGGAAATGAGACAATTATTAATTTAAAGAAAATAATTAGTGGAGGAAAGTGGGGAAGGGATGACACTTGTACGAAGGAGAATTATTAGAAGATTTTTATTAAAACTTAAATTAAATGAGATTTTGGGAAAGTTTGGAAGTTCTAAAACTCTATAAAAGAGAGGAATGAGGAGGAAGGAGGGGATCGACTGTTAGCATAACGTTATGCTGTCGGATTAGTGACTTGACTGATTTACTTGTGGGGAGTTGGGACTTCCCATCTCGGATAGGAGTGGTAGCTCGGCCTTGCAAGGCGAGCTGGGAGATAGACGTACCATCTGGATAGTGTGTGGACGCTTTATGGCTCGGGGGGCTAAGGGGGAAGTAGAGTACCCCTAGCGTTGGCAGGGAGGTACCGATGTAGTCTCGACGTTCGACGAGTGGAAGCGGCGCAGAGCACGCAAACGTCATTCGAGGTGGGCGATAAGGCAACTGTATGCTCATTTATTTGATAGAGTAGAATGCATATTTATTTACTTCGGCGATTATAATTATATTATTGTAAAAACGTTAACTTAGCTATTGTAATTCGGTAATGGATGAAACAAAAATTAATTTATACTTCATCTATTGCATCTATATCATTAAACGACTACCTCTGTTGAATGTCCTTGGTTGGTAGATGGTCATTGTGCATTCTAGCGTTTGATTACCTTTATGTATGGTTTATCCTTTCCCGAAACCGAATCTTATCCTCTGCATTTTAATGTTTTTCGTTGACGAATATACCCGACGAACTTACCCTTAGTTATCACACTTTCAGACTGCCAACCTATCATTCTGGGCTACAATCTATTTCATTATGATAGCATTCCAATTAATATTTTTATGTGTTATCTGCATTTTCATCATTTATATTTATGGACCATATAGTTAGATAGCATTATCCTAAATTGTAGATGCCACTGTTGGAGAGAATCATAATAGCATTGTTGATTTTATCAGATCGGCTCTATTGATAGTTTTTTTTTTGGGGACTGCAATTCATAGATGTACCACCAATGATTTTTAAAAAATCATAATGATTGATAGCGATTATACCAACAAAAATTTTAATCCTCTTTAATTCGTATGATTGTGTTCCAACACCTTGAAACCCGTATCATAATTAACAAAAGTTGTATTATATGTATTGCAGGAATTAAAAGACAACAATAGTATATCAGGACAATGATCCACCATTTAAACTATTGCCAATTTCCTTCTTATATTATCAATCATGTTCAAGGACAACGATACACATGAAACAACGAATTTTAGGTATGGCTGGAGTGACAACGAATTTATACACTTTCGGACAATGATTGGGTGTGAGTGCATTTTGATCATGCTGGCTTGGTCGCTATGAGTACAATTCACTTGTTTTTCACTTGTCAGGAGTATGGAATAGTTGTTTAATAGAAGCTTTGTGTTGTCTATTTTTCCAAAACAAACATCAACTCTGATTTTTGTTACCTATCTCTGACTGAGTTTTATGGCTGAGGGCGTGTTAAATGTGGGCCAACGGTTGTATCCTCTCAGTGGAATTCTTTTACAAAGACACACAATGAGATTTTTCCATGCAATAAGTGGACGGACAACGTGATTTTTTCGAGTTGACAAGAGAAATAATTCCACCAGTAAAACACGTTTCGTTCCCTAGTTTGCCTGCGTTTTTTGGCCAAAAACAACAGACTCCGGTTACCTTGGCTGCCTGGCAAGTTCTTGCCATTTTGAGACTGTGATATCATTTTTCAAAGTTTTTCAGTTGCACCATTCGTTGACCACGCTCTCCTTGGAACTCGTGACTGAGACTGCATTGAAGATTTTACTGTTGTTTCCCTTGATACCTGGTGAAATCATTGATGGATTCCTGTGAATTTCTTACCTGGAAAATCGTTGATACCGGAACAATGAATCCGTAATTTGTTGCTTAAATGTTACGGATATCTATCTATGTCATCATCTTGCTTAGCGTTACCTGGCATTGGGCCTTTATTTAAGTTGCATTTTTTTTTTAATGCATTTGATTGCTTAATACCAGCTTATCTCTCCTTCATTAATTGCGACCTGCATTTTCATTTAAAGATGTAGTCATTTCTAGGAAACTTACCATTTCAGACTGGTGCGTGTACCCATTTTCTTTAACTAACTTCTTGCTCCTTTATTACGCAACTCTTAGCTGACAGGTGGAAAGGGGTATCATGGTTTACACCGCAGTTATTTAACAATTTTTTTTTTATGAACAACTTCGACCGAAATAGCCTTGTTAATACAGTATGCAAACTGTTTAGGAACCCTTACCTTATTTTGGACAATTCTTATTTTAAGTTATTTTAGAACGATCATTCGTGTTAAATATAGATTAATTAAGACTTGTTGAATTGATGACTAACATATTATTATCAATTAAGGATAAGGTTGAATGGTGACTTTAAGAGTCATGTTATTTACCAAATTAGAATGGTTAGTTTAGATATGGAAATTATGTTGAGGTTAAATGGTTCATCTAGTTATATATATTGATTTATTTAAGACTCGTTGAGTTAGATGACCATCATAATGATATTGATTAATGTGGATAGACAATGTTGAATTATAAATTTTAAAAGTTGTAATTATGAATAACCTAGACATGTTAGTTCAGATGTTAATTGATGTTAATTGGAATATGTAAATATAATGTTCTTGCAATATAATAAAATGCAAGGTTAGTGTTGATAACATATGAAATGTAAGACCATTGTTATTTTATGTGCAATGTATTGTAATGTAAGGTCATTGTAATATATTGTTTTGAAATATGTAAATGTAATGTTCTTGCAATATAAATAAAATGCAATGTTAGTGTTT
>ML780476.1:455474-469638 GCA_009831015.1 Picea engelmannii
TTGGAGCATCCACTATCTATATACCAAGGGTTCATTTTTCTTTGAGCGGACAACACTAATCCACACTTGTCACTTTCCTTCTTCTTCCAAAACTTGACATTTTCAGCAGGAGATTTCGAATCTGGTTCATATTCCCTTAAACATAAGTCAATAGATTTGTGTCCATAGTTATGACAGATGTAGCAATCAATATCATTGTTCAATAGGTCAAACTTATTGGTGCAACATTGTCTACTCATTGACTATTGATTATTTCTTGACCTCTTTAGTTGCATGTCCCTGGACTTAATTTGGTAGTTGGCAATCAGTGAAGGTTTGTTACTTGGCTACATCATTCTTTGTTGTGGTAAGTATTTATTCCTTTGAAATCTTAATTTCTCATCTCTAAGTCTTAAGGAACAATTTACAGCTTTGTGACTAAAGTTAACATAGTAGAAACAATAGCCATAGAAGAATTCTTTGTACCTGGAAAATGGTTGTCTTCTTTGAGCAAATCGATTTCTTCGAGACTGATGACCTTGTTTAGCAGTGAGCACATTACTTCTTTGTTCTACAAATTCAAATCTGGCAACTTTTTCCTTACTCGACCAGGGCAGCTGATTGTCTTCTTTTGTTTCTGCAGGATTGTTATTGTCATTAGTTGTACTTTTGACAAACTTGATGAGTTCTTCATTTCCTGGTTTACCACTGCTTGATCCCTCTTCATACCCCAAGCCAGTTTTCAGCTTTGGATTCCTTTGTTGATTCAGAATGGTGGCCAATCCTTCTGAGGCTTTGATACTTGATAGATTATGATTATACAAGGCTTGAAACTTCTCCATTTCTTTCCTCGTTTTCACTACTTCTTGTTCTAATGCTTCACATCTTGCCTTCTTTTCTGATAGCTTCTATTTCAAAATCTCTTCGATTTTCTTTTCCTCTTCCAATTCTACTTTTAGTAGGACAAGGTCTTCATCAGGTTCTTTACTGTCTTTCTCGAACTGTATCAACAAATGTCTTTGCTTTCTGTTCTTGATTCTTAGTCTGTCAATCTCTTCTAGTGCACTGATCAATTCTCCTTCCATGCCAACCACAACTTCTTCTTCATCACTTCCTGTGCTTTTATTATCATAATCCTCTTTGACCATAAGTATGAATTCATTTAGTTTATCTTCAATAGAGGAGTCATTTTCTCCATCATCTGAAGGATCATCGTCATTGTTTATGCATAGACTTTTCTTCTTAAAGTTTTTCTCTTTAAAGAAATTTATGTGTTTGTACTTCTCCTCATCATCACATGTCTGATCCTTTCCTTTGTGGGGACATTTATTTGCAAAATGACCTATCATACCACAATTGAAACATTTGAAAGGTAGTTTACCTTTGTATTTTCCTGATCCCTTCTTCAATCTCTTCACAAATTTTTCTTCAATTTCATCGGGCTTAGAATCCTCATTCTTGTCTGCTTTAAATGATGCTTCTTTGTAGGTAGATTTATCTTTAACTATTCTCATTTCATATGCAGTCAATGTTCATAGCAGTTGATTGAACCCCAAGGATTTTAGATCATTAAGTTCTTCTATAGAAAATACCTTCGGGTTTAACCTATCTGGGAGAGATCTCAAGATTTTCTGAACTAAAGAAGGTTCATCAATTGTTTCACCAAGTGCCTTCATTGCATTTACCATTTCTTCTACTCTTAGAAAGTATTTTCCAACAGTTTCATCTTCCTTCATATTCATCTTTTCAAACTGTATTATGTAGGTTTGAATCTTTACATCCTTTACTTTCTCATTACCCTCATAGCTCCTAATGAGTTTATCCCACATTTCTTTGGCAATTCCTAGGTGCATAACTTTTACGAATTTTTCTTCTACAAGCCCACTCAAGATAGCATACATAGCCTTAGCGTTGAAGCTAAATTCTAGTTTGTCATCCTTATTAGCTAGCACAACTGACTTTACATAACGACATTATGTAGGTTCTCATTCTAACTTTCCAGAAGGCAAAGTTTGTTCCATTGAACAGAGGGGCCTTATTGGTTGAATTTCCTTCATGGCTTGACATGTTTAAGCTCTAGGATCTACCCTTGGATAAAAGGGGCTGGCTCTGATACCAAATGTTGAACAACTAAGAGGGGGGATGAATCAGTTGTCACCGTGCTAAAACAATTATGCTTCTTTTAAAATGTTTACAAGGCACTCAATGATGATCACAATAATGCAGGGAAATGAACGATGGCACATTCAGCATTAGTCACATATATGAGAAACACAGAGACAGATATTTCCCAAGGAAACCCATACAGGGTAAAAACCTCTTCTTATGTATATGATAATTATTATTTACATTATTTACATTATCATACATTTGAGCACTAACTCATTGTGAGGCTACAACCTCTGTTTTGCAAGCTGCAATTTGCTGAGAGCACCAACTCTCTGTTTTTCTCTAGCACCCACTAGAAGGAAGCACCAACTCCCTGGTTTCTCTAGCACCAACTAGAAGGAAGCACCAACTCCCTGTGTTCAAGCCCTCACTTGAACCTCTGAGGACACCAGTCCTCCCTAGCACCTCCCAACCTCCTTGGATTATGAATATGAAATACTGAAACATATTACAGTGATATAGTATTCAATAACAACTTACCAGTCTCATCACTATTCTGCAAGATTTTGCTACTCAGAATTCCTTGTTGTCTTCCAGTATGCATCCATTGCCCATTCTGTTCTTCTGCTTTTATGCTCTGTGCGCCATGTCCATTCACTGCCCAGTTCTTCTTCTATTATTTTCAGCTATTGCACTCTGTTCCTTCTTCATGCATGAATCAACTTCAACAACATCCACTGCAATCCCAGTAACAACAAAAATACGATCTCTTCTATGTACTGTGTATTTATATCTTTTGTGCACCTTGTGCATGCAATGCACGCAATACCTCTGCATACTCACACTGCGTCGATATCCTCCACAACTCGAGTGCTATGTCTGATCATCATCATGACTCTTCAACTTCTCTGGCTATTTTTCCACTCGTTCAACATCATTGTATGTTAAGCTAAGATTTCTCAGCCTCTCTGGCAGTTGAGACTCATCGTCTTCTCTGTGAGAGTTGAGCTCACCTTCTATGTTCCAATTACAAGCTTCAATGCTCATCCAGCTATCGGTCACCTCCACAAGCATCTTCATCCCTCTTGAAGATTCCCAAAGACTCTTCATCTCCTCTGTCAATGACCCCAAAGTGTCTTCGAGTCCTCTAGAAAAAACCATCAGTGGTTTCTGGCAATTACACTGTGACGTGCAACAGTAGCCCTTCGATTATGCTTAGATTCACCTGCGTCGTTGGATTTACTCTGATGGGTTCTTGTGTTAATTGCCCATTTCTCACTTTCACAATTCAGAGATTCTGCGATGAGACATCTTGAGTCTCCATGTCACGAGTTCTGAAACTCCGAAACGAAATTTTTCTGTGCTGGTTCCTTCCTCTATATGACCATGGCCATGACCAAGTGCTTATGCAAAAAGTGCTTTTCGTGAATTCACATTTCGTGAGTTTGGAGATGAGGCATCTCGACTCTCCAAGTCGTGATCCCCGAAACCTCGAGATGGAGCTGAGATCAATGGTCCATGATATCGATGAATCTATGGTCCATATCTCATCGTGAATTCCCATCTCGTGATTCCTATGATGGAGGTCCTTTCCACTCCAATTTGCGATAGGTGAAACTCCGAAATGAAGCTTAGATCAACAGTCCATGATTTCAATGAATCTACAGTCCATATCTCATCGTGAATTCACATCTCGTGATTCCTTCGATGGAGGTCCTTGTCACTCCAAGTTGCGATAGGAAAAACTCTGAAATGAATCTTAAATCAATGGTCCACGATCTCAATGAATCTACGGTTGCAATTAAATTGTGATTTCGTATATCTCGATTTCAATGGTCATATTTCTTGCCTCCCTAAGTCGCGAGTCACGAAACTCCAAAATGGAGTCGACGGTCCAGATCACACCTTGATCTGACGGCTGTGATTAAATTGTGATTTTGCATATCACGATTTCAATGATCATATTTCTTGCCTCTTCAAGTTGCGATTCATGAAACTCCAAAATGGAGTCGACGGTCCAGATCACATCTTGATCTAACGGCTGCGATTAAATCACGATTTCGCATATCACGATTTCAATGGTCATATTTCTTGCCTCTCCAAGTCGCGAGTCGTGAAACTCCAAAATGGAGTCTCGGATCAACAGTCCAGATCAACACTTGATCTGATGGTCATCGGGAATTGTAAATGGGATCCAATGATCATAAATGCTACTTCTCCTCCCGAGATTACTTTGTTTCGCTTACTCTGATCTTTCCATCGCTGATCTTTGCCATCGCTGATCTTTGTCATCGCTCATTTTTTCCATTGTTGTTCTTGCCATCAATGATCTTTGTCATCGTTGATCTTTGCCATCATTGTTCTTGCCATCAATGACAAGCTTACTCCCAACTGTAAACCTTTCAACAAACTTACCTTTGTATCTTCCACTTCCCTTCTGGAACCTTCTTACAAAATCCTTCATCAAGGTTGTTATCCTTGTATTTTGTCTTCTTATGGATTTAAAGGCTGCTTCATTGTTTGGTTGGTCACTTTCTGTACCTGTTCTCATTTCATATGCCATAAGAATCCCATGTAATTCATCCATCATCATTTTGTTCAAGTCCTTAGTTTCTTCAATGGAAGAGACCCTAGCATCAAACTTTAAGAGAAGTGATCTCAACACTTTTTGTACAACCAAGGACTCATCGAGCTCTTCACCTAATCCTCTGATAGCATTAACAACTTCATCAACTCTAAGAAAATAGGTTGCAATATCTTCCTTTTCATTCATCTTCAAAATTTCAAATTCTTCTCTATGTTGTTGAAGCTTGACCTTCTTAACTTTTGGACCAACTTTGTAGATACTCTTAAGTTTGTCCCATACCTTTTTAGTAGTGTTACAACCCATCACTTTGCTAGAAATGGTTGGTTCCAATGATGCTAGAATAGCATGTATGGCTTCTGAATTACAACTCATAAGCTTCTTCTCATTTGGATCGGTTGGAGCATTATTTGGGATTACATAGCCATTTACAATTGAGTACCAAATGTATACTCCCAAAGATGTTAGGTAAGTTTTCACTCTATCACTCCAGTATGCATAATTTCCTCCATCAAATTTTTGAATCCCATTTGAAATGTGCTCATGGTCATCCATCTTTGCTCAGGATTTTCCTTCCAGTGGTTAAACTACTCTGGAGGCAACCTGCTCTGATACCAATTGTTGATACTGAGAGGGGGGTGAATCAATATCAAATACAATTTAAAAATATTTTTCAACTTATACTTAAACCATTCGATTATATTAAATGAGCAATGAACAATAGTATAAGAGTTACACCAATACACCACAATACACCATGCACAATATATGAGAAATAATAAATAGTTTTTGTTCAAGGGAAGTAATGACTTCTAAAGGTAGCTACATCTTCCAAATGTAGAGGGAGGGATAAACCTCCAAGAGGAAGATACAATCCTCCAATATAAATAGAGATTTGAACTCTCCATCCTTGCCCCTTACTTCCACCTAAGAATATATGAGAGATAATAAAAATTTACATTAAATCATCACCATCAACCAATCATCACATAGAACCTGATAATGCTTCCTGAGACTTCTTCAATTTCTGCAATTCTTCAATTCTTGGAGTACTCTAATACTATAGATAATATTACTCAATGTATTCTCTGAAACTCCTCCAATTTTCACTCCTTGAATCCTCCCCAAAAAGAGGTTATAGAAAGAATGGTAGACTTTATTCAATTCTGGTCTATTCAGAAGACCCAACTTGTATAACATGCCCCGTGCTTAATATTTAACATTTGATTCTAAAACTCACATACATGAAACTAAATTCTATAATATTTCCAATGGAAGTGGTCCCACTTCATTTGGATTCTGTATGAATAATTTATGACTATTTTACCTGGAACACCTATTTATTGACTAGCTTCAGGATTGGTCACAAACCCTATCTTCCACATAGTGTATCTCCATAATTATAGTGAATCAAGAGCTTGACTTTTTACCAGAGGCACCTTGATATGTATTCTCAATACCATAGCGATTTTACCATCTGAATCGTTCTAGAAAAACAGTTATAGCAAAAATGATAAGATGACATGAAAATAACATACCTTAGAACACATCACCAAAAGAATTCATCCTCCCTTGAAATCCGTCCTTCTTTTACTTCTTATTTCCTCTGAAATTCGACTTGTATCAAAATGAATGTATAATGATGTTTATTTATACCATTTATGTCACTTCATTTTAACATTAGGGATGACCTGACACTTTCTTATTTTGTAATTCTTTTCTTTAATTATCTTCAGGGCCTACAGGTACTTCCTTCTTCAATTCACTTTGTCGTCTTCAAAAATTCATCTCTCCTCAACCATGAGGATCCACGTGACGTGCCACATACCACCAGAAACAACATGATGTATACTATCCATTCATGGGTGTCGTATATGCATGTGTGTTGTCCTTCATGTCCAAATACCTTTATCAATCTTGTGGTCCAAAACCCATGACTAGGGTTGACATCAATGGCAAAAACCAATATTCCAACAGGGGGGCCTAGAGGCCCCCCTTCAAACCTCCTGCATGCCCACTTGTTGTTTTCTTTGCAAACAGGGGGTTATAGGGTTACATAGTCAACAATCCAGGGAAACAATGCTCATGGATCTTCTACACCAAGATAACTTCTCAGTGCTCACAGATTTTGTTAATGAATCAACAACATTCTTCAAAGTGTCCACCTTCATCAACAACACTTTACTTTCTTCAACCATGTCTCTCACAAAGTGATATAGAATATCAATATGCTTTGTCTTTGAATATAACACATACTCAACATTCTCCCACTTGTTGTTTATTTGCATATATGGGGTTATAGGGTTATATAGTCAACAATCCAGGGTAACAATGCCCATGGATCCTCTACACCAAGAGAACTTCTTAGTTCTCACATATTTTGTTAATGAATCTCCAACATTCTTTAAAGTTTTCACCTTCATCAACAACACTTTTTTTTCTTCAACCATGTCTCTCACAAATTGATATTGAAGACCAATATGCTTTGTCTTTGAATGATAAGTTGAGTTCTTTGCTAGAAAATTTGCACTTTGACTTTCACAATCTATCCTTACAACTTGTTGGCTTATTCTACCAACCCAATACCTGAACACAATATTTGTAACCATATTGATTACTTACTTTCATGAGTGGCTGCCATGTCTTTTTCTCATCCAACTTAATTCTCCTCCAAATAGGTTAAACACATACATGCTTGTATATTTCCTAGGATCCACATCTCCAGCCCAGTTTGCACCTACAAAGCCATGTATGTCCAACACTCTGTCCAATCTTGGTCTTCCTTGGTAGCACAATCCATAGCTAGTAGTGTCACACAAATACCTGAAAACCCTTTTTACTATTGTCCAATGCTCCTTCCTTGGTTTGACATATACCTAAGAAAAACTCCCACTGTATGTGCAATGTCCATTCGAGTACAAAGATATAGTACAAATGTTTATTCCTAAGATATATCTTTCCAATGGGATATCGTTCTCCTAAAACATATATCATATGCAAAAGTTATGACCCTGGGAAGTTGATGTACTAACTTACCCAAACAGGGCCCACAAGACTTTTGGCGCCTCATCTCCTACAGTTAGGTTTTTGGATGTCTATGGTTTTTCACATTTTTGTTTATTGTAAGAAGGCCTTCAAAGCCTTATTGTAATGATCTTCTTGTGAATTAGCGTAGTTGTCACATATCTTCTCAGAGATAAGTCGCCACCATTCCAACAAATTTGTTTTCCACTACATTTTACAGTTTTAGCTTATTTCCTTATTGAATAGAAAAACAATTTTATTGTATCTCTGTTATTTTGTGTTAAACATCTTTTAATAATTTGTATTCATTTCGTTCTACTCATAAAATCCGGATCACGCCATTTCTTCAATGCATGTAGTATTGCCATCATTTCCTTTCCATAAATGGGTTTTTGTAAGTCCTTTCCCTTGAGTGGTCGACCTTCAAAAGAAAGGGCCCTTCCTTCTTGCATTAGAACAACACCAATTCTATTTACTAAGGCATCACATTCCATAATAAATATTTTTGTGAAGTCTGGTGTGGTCAAGACAAGAACTTTGCACATCGCCTCTTTAAGTTGTTTGAAAGCTTGAGTTTCCTTTGTAGTCCATGAAAATGTATCCTTCTTAGTTAATGTTTTTAAGGTTGCTCCTAGTCTTCCATAGTTCCGAACAAACTTGCGGTAGTAACCTGTCAAACCCAAAAATCCTCTAAGATTCGGTTGGGCCCCAACAACCCGCTTCCTTTTCTTTAATAAAAATCTAGGGTCCCTCGAAATTTTACATGGATTCTTAGTTTGTTTCCCTTTGACTTGATTGGCTTGGTATTGGTTTGCTTTGTTTCGAGGTTGGTTTGAGTAACTTATATTCTTTTCTTTTGTTTGGTTTGAATTTCATGAAATTTAAATGCCATTTCTTTTTGTTTTCTACAGAGTTTTGATGTTGATGGACGAGCTTCATAATTTGGGATTTTTTATTACGACGCATATTTTCTATGACATTTGTTCACATTTGATCAAATTTGAATGAGGGAGAGACAAACATAGAAATCTTAATTTAAACGAAAACCTTAATTTTTATTGATTGTTTACTATTGTTTAAACTATGATTATGTTTTCGTCTTTTGCTCGTTAAGAATCATTTTCACAAAATCATTTGATAGGTTTACTTAATTAAATTATTTTGTTAGTTTGCATCTCATTTCAAAATAAAAATGAAATAATAAAAAAATGATTATCTATCATTTGTTTGATTTTGTGAAAACCCAAAATTAATATTCTTCTCCTCTCTGTCAACTTAAATCTTCTATAATTTTAAGATCATGTTTGAAAGGAAAATATAAACAATATTTGTTTATAACTTATAGTTAGTTTAAATTCATTTTAATTTTATTATTCTAGATTTTGTTTTATTCACAATTTTTAGGTTATTAATTTGGTTTCTTTTAGTTTCACTTGTTTCTACTATAAGTTATTTGGTATGGATCTGATCATGACTTGATTTTATTATCTAAATACGTTCAAGATAATTGATCCAAAAATAATATTGGGTTGTTGCAAATAATTTATGAGCAACAACAAATAAGATTTGGAAATGCGTTCAAAAACAGACAAACGATTTTGTGGGACATGTTCTAGCCAAACCGTGAGGAATCGGAAGAAACGGTTGAAAACCCATCTCAAGAATGGACCCATTTAGCTTAAATACAAGAATTTTCCCAAACAAATGCATGATTTGAGAGATATTTGTGTCTCTTTATGAGGAAAAGTTCAGGTGGCGAAAATTATTAGTGACGCCCATATTGTTCATTTATTGTATAAATATATGAGAAAGTTCAGAGCCAAAGGAGATCCAAGAAATTTAGAGGAGGATTTTGATCTTTTATTTTTTGTATATTATTTATTTTGTAACATTTTCTTTTCAAATGAAGTAACGGATGGTTGGAATTTCAGGAGAATGGATGAGTATTTTCGAAGAAGAATATCAAATTCCAGATTGCTTAATGACTTTTGTCCTATGAGTAAAATGGTTTTATTTTCATTATAATATCTTCATATTCTTTGGGTCATTGATTATGCATTGATTTAAATTAGCTTTAGTCTGTTTTATAAATACATGGTTAATTGCTATCATTTATATATTATTTTTTTCAATCTTTAAGAGTCTATTATCCCAAAAAATTCTTCCTCGACCATATGATGAACATATTTTGTTGAAACTATATGAGAAAACAATTTACACTTTGGATTTCATCATGTGTAGAGTGTGCAGTGTTTTTTCATTGTCTTCTCATGTAATTTCTTGATGTGAAATGTTATTTGTGTCAAATTAGCTTTAGTGAGTTCTGCACATAATATTTTATACTATGTTTTTCTTTATGTTGTTCATTATCTTTTGGTTTAGTTTATATCTTTGATTGATCATCTATTCAAGTATTTTGAGTTTACATATGATGCTAGATAGATGGTAACACCATTCCTAAGAATTAGAAATTATTTCATTTTCAGTTATTGGACATTTCAAGGTCACAAGATATATAATTATTTGCTTTTCTGTCGTCATAAACTTGCTCCAGAATATGAAACACTTCCTTGAATTTCTTCAGGAAGTATTGTGCTTGATTTTGTCATAGGTTTACACTTGACACAGGTTAAGAGGATCTCATACAAATACAAAGAGATGAATTTAGCTTAGAGCTTATTATTTATTTAATTTGTTGATTTGTGAATGAATAGTGATTGCATCATTTAAACACTAATTTGCTTTGTCTATTTTCATTTTATCATTTACAATCTTATTGATTCATTCTTTATTAGTTTTGTATTTGGAGTAATAGAATAATTTTGTTTGTTTTTAATCTTTGTTTAGATCCATTATGTTAAAACAATTATTTTCACAAGGCTTTGCTTAAACCTTGTAAATTGTATATAACTATTGTACATTAACATTGTTAGTTAAGCATTTGCAATTAAAGTATTGATTGTTAGAGTTGTATCTTAAGTTAGTCCACATCCTTTAGTTGTTTTAGGATCTTAGTTGGCTAACAGAGCCATAAAACCCGTTAGGGTAGGTTATAGCAAACGACTTGGGTTAAATAGACAACCCCAGACCAGATATTCCCTTCCCGTTGATGGTGTGTCATAAACGCCCGTCAACAAATGGCGCTAAAAGGAGGGTCGAGGTATATTTAATGATTATATGTTTTACCCCTCATCCTTCCATAATTCCATATTTATAAATTCTTCTTATGTGTCATCTTATAATGCACTACAAGGTAGGTTAGATGACAAGATAACTAATTGGAGTCAATTTCTTCAATTTCTTAATTTTTCATGGATCCTGCCCAAATCACTGTGTTGGAACATGCTTTCAATGTCTCATTACTAGTTATTCACAACAAGACAACTAATCTATTTTTAGAACTCACCTTTGATGGTGAAGGGAACACATCTGCAGTAGACCATATTTCTAATTTTTTTTATAAATGTTTAAAACATAATATCATTGATCCTAATGTTATATGCAGATTGTTCACTCTCAATTTCTGAGGCCGGGTTAAATATTGGTTTGAATCTTTTCTGGCTAATTCGATTCATTCTTTGTCTGAGTTTGTAATTGAGTTTTTATTAGTTTTTAACAATTATGATTATGATGAATTAAGTGAATAATTAAGTTTCTTAAGGAAAGAAAATGATGAATCATTCAATGATTTTTCAATTAGGTTCATACATGTTTGTACTGTATTCCCTTTAAAATAAATTCCTCTTATTAATGAATGGTTTGAATATCTCGTTTCTTTCTCAAACAAGCAAGATCAATTAATTGTTAACCATTCTGAATTGAGCACTAATAATCAATCTCAAGATGGTTTAAAATTCCATGATGATGTTGAATTCATTGAGGTAATACATTTTTTGTCAACTTCCTTCATTTTAGCAGATCAAGAGTAGAATGACATTTTACAAGATGTACTTTCCACTTCTAATATGTATTTGCCAACAATGTATTTTTCTATTGAGGAAGGAACATTGAATTAATTTAGTATTTTCTCTTTTTGTTGGATAAAGCTATGGCACTTATGTAATTAATTTTGATAAAAAAAATCCTACATGAGTATTTCTTAGTTAAGATATTTTTGTAAAGCAATCTGATTTTCTGGGATTACCCTCTATCTTGCATGATAAGAGTTTGTTAATCCAAGACTAGTTTAAATAGTGTTTGTGGTTTAGTGTTAAAGAAAACTTTTGTTGGAATACAGTATGGACATGTGATTTTGGGAATGGATATGGTAGAACAATTCACCATTGGCTTTAGACCTATGTGATTCTTATTCCATTGTGTTCTTCTATTACCTCTGTATTATGAGATATTATTATGGTTGATTTAGCTTTATCCTTGTCATCATATGGTGTTTCATATTGTTAAATATTTAGATGTTGTCCATAATTTGTCATTCCATTTTGTATGTGTGATCAATCTATCATTTGATTATTATTGAATTTATTCCTAATGTTAAATGATTGATAATATCGATACTTAGAATTGAGTTTAATCTCGTTCTTAAATATTGATCATCTTAAGATTACAAGATTTTTAATTGGTTGTATTTATGTTGTTATTAATTTACTCCAAATATCATACACTTCTTTGGATTTATTATGGAAGTACTCGTATTGTTCTGTCACAGTTTTCCCTTACATGCAGGACAAGTAGGAATTCGAACAACATAGGAAGATAAACTCAGTATTAGCTTATTAGTTATAGGTTAGTCTGTGTGTTATTTAATTAAATTATTTGTTAACGAAATGATAAATACATTAATTATTTTTGATCATTTTTTTGTTATCATTTCAATTGTATTTTCTTAGTATTTATCAATTTAAAATCTGTAAACGTTCAAAAAGAAAACCAAAAGATTTATGTTATTTCTTTATCTTGTTTAGAAACACTATTATGAACATTCATTTCGCAAGATTTCAAGTAAACCTTGCAAGCTGTATATATATTGTTTGTAGTCATTTGTATATATATTCATGTTTTTATTTGGAAACTTGTAATTAGTAAACATATATTGTTAGTATCATAGCTCTAGATTAGTTTATTTATTTTATCATTTTTAGGACTTTAGTTGGTTAATGGAGCCATTAAACCCATCGGGTCAGTGCACTCAAAATGGATTGGGTTAATTAGACAACCCTGGTCCAGATCTGACCTTCTAGGTGACGGTGTGTCACTTATGCCCGTCAACGAATTCTTCATTTTTTGGGGAATCGGCTAGTCCATCATGGCCTTAATCATGTTAGGGTCTACATTGACACCTTCATGCGATACAATATGACCCAAATACTCTACCTCCTTCACCCCAAAGAAAGATTTCGATGGTTTGGCATATAGTTGTTGCTACTTTAGTAGTTGTAGCACATTGTCAAAATGTTGCACATGATCCTCCCAAGACTTTCTATAGATGACTATGTCATCAAAAAATACTAACAAAAAGTTTCGAAGGGAGGGATTGATAATGGAATTCATCAACCCTTGGAATGTGGAAGGTGTTAGAAAAAACAGGACCGCGGAGCAATAAAATAAAACAAATGCAGAAACAAAAACACAGATGACACACAATACAAGAGAGACACAAATTTACGTGGTTCACCCAGTGTGGGCTACGTCCACTAGAGAAATTGCCAGGTCCTTCTTTTATTATTATCCAGCAAATGAAAGGATACAACCTACAGCAAAACCCGCTGTAACTTCCTCTTCTCTCTCTCACAGTCTCCTCTCTCAGAATACAATATTCACCCTCGTACATAGCTACAATACATTTCCCTTATAAAAGAGGGTTGCCTTCTAGGGCAAAAAACCCTAACATAATCTCTACCGTTAGATCTGCAACCTTATAATGAACGGTCCAGATTTACAATGAAATTACAATATACTTTTATAAGGCAATTTTTTCTTCGGGGGCTTCACCCCCGAACCCCCATCGGGGGACGCTTCCCTCAAACCCCCGCTGGGGGCCCACTTGCCCCCAGACCCCCCAGCCGGGGGGATGGATCCCTCGGACCCCGCAGAGGGGGTACCCCCCCTCTGCACTCCCTCGCGTGGAAGAGTGTACATACTTCTGGGGTGTAAATACTTCATGGGGTATATACACGGTTGAAAGCAAAGGACCTCTGCATCAGGAAGATAATCAGGCTCCACAACCAACAATCTCCCACTTGGAGACTGATCTCAACAACTCCACTGCTGTTGTATATGCTGGACTTTGAACCTTATTGGACCTGGCAAATTTCTCATCTTCATCTTCAATCTTGAAGACCAACTGAAACTGAGCAAGAACTCAGTTTCTCCCTGGTTACTCCCTTTGTTAACATGTCTGCAGGATTTTGGCTAGTGCGTATCTTTTCCAGCTTCAATTGTCCATCTTCCAAGGTGGATCATATGAAGTGGTACCTCAACTGTATATGCTTAGTCTTCGAATGGAAGGCT
>ML780477.1:16062-38216 GCA_009831015.1 Picea engelmannii
GATTAAGAGTGTCACAACATATATTTACACCTTATTAGCATATTTTATAAGACAAGGAAATCACCAAATATATACACCTTTCTACTCGGACAAGGGAAGCACCAAATATATGTACCTTTATACTCTCTAGGACAAAGGAATCACCATATATGTACCTTTCTAATTTATTCACAAGGACAGTGGAAATGCCAACTATAGAAACCTTATTAATCTACTAGCCAAGATAAGGGAAAACCAATGATGTTCGTTAGTGCAACATCAATTACTAACTATAGTAGGAATACTTTTGTTGTTGATCATTTACATGTTTCTCCTTAATAGAACCATAATTATTCATATAAAATTGTAGTCCTTATCCACAAGATTTTTTTTTGCACCCCCATGATTTCTTGCCACATATTTCTTGTAATATTAAATGAGTTAAGAGCAATAATTCCTTATGTGTTTGACCTATGTGCAAATTCATGATTATTCCTCTTACAATATTGTTTCTTTCAAGATCATTCTCCTCAAAGTAGGTCCTTTCAACCCTAACATCCTCTCAAGGTGCACTTATTTTCACAACTTCTCTTCTCAATGATGTCCTCTTGTCATGATTTCTCCTCTTAATATGACTTTAAACCTTACTCTACTTGGGAAAGGTTTCTAATGAATTATTTTACTTTTCTTTTTTCTCATAGGTACTCATTGAGTATGTGACTAGGAGCTTCATGCTCATTGAGTTTAGGTTAGATGTTGTTGACATGATAGTTTGTTGAGCAAAGTCAAATTAATCCATGATGGGTCACCTTTGGTCTCTTTTTACTAACCATAAGCTTAGTATACATTGGGAGACCATTGATGTAGGGGTACCTTTGAGAAAAACATGCTAGATAGATGGCCTCCAATATAATTTCTTGATCTAAATTTAACATGTCTCCTATGCAATATTATAAGTGAAAGTATGACTCTATCTACCTAAAATTTGCATTCTCATGTTTCCTTTACTTATATTATGTGTTTCCTACATGACAAATATTTATGGTATATATGTTTGCATCATGTGTTTGTTATATCAATTATCACCCTCTATTAATATGACCAAAAGGACTTTTGCATGCTAATATGGAAAATTCACAAGAACTAAATTCCTTCTCTTGAGGGTCCCTAACCTACTTTTAGAGCCTTGCTTGATAATTTCCTATTTTCATTCACCTTTTATAGTGTTACTTGGCCTCCTAGACAAGAATTTAATATTGCTACCTCTTCATCCTAATTTAGGTTCAAGTACTATACCATTGATAGTTGACCTAAGAATAAATACAAAAGGGACCTTATGGTTAGGGATCAATATACAAAGTATTTTCAAGTTCCCATCTTGCTAATCATATTTTGAAGATGGCCTTTAAACTACCACCATGCATCATTATTTCTTATGTTATAAATACTTATCATTCGTCTAAGGGATTATTCTCTCCACCCCAAACCCCTAATGCTTTGGGATACAATTTTCATTTGATACCTTGATCATGTGTTTCTTTTCTTCTAAGGGCCCAAGGTATAGTTCTTTGGATGTCAGTTTCCACTTCTTCTTTGGATTTTCATCCATGAAAACACAGGGTTGTGTGAAATATCATAGACATGCTTATTGTCATCATCATCATTGTCATTGTAATCATCATTCTCATGATGATCATCATCGTCATCATCATAATTGGCATCGTCATCATCCTCATAATCCTTATCCTCATCGCAATCATCATACTTTTCCTCGTCGTCATCATCCTCGTCGTTAATGTGAAGCACTCTTATTCCCTAACTATTAAACCATAAACTCTATTATAAGCCTTAATTTATATGATAATTTAGACCCTAATCCCTATATGATTAATATATAACTTGTAACCCTTGACCCCTAACCCCTAATATATTAACATCGTATTAGGCATATCAAAACCAAAACCTATAGTAGATCACATACAATCAGGAGGCACACCTAAATTCATAGGAATATGGTTTGATCATGTTCATCATCACTTTTATCATCTTAATAAATATTGTCATCATCATCATCATCAATATCGCCATCATATTAAGCATCATCATCACCATCATATTAAGCATTTTCATCATAATTATCTTAAGCATCATCCTTGTCATCCTTGTCATTCCCATTGTCATCATCTTAAAAAATCCATATATAAAACATATTATGAAACAAAAATAAAAAATAAAAAATAAAAACATTTTAAAACAAATTAAGAAAACATATATAAAATGTAAACAAATATGTGAAAAAGAAGAAGCAAAGAAAATAAAAAATCAAAATTGTACTTGTCTACTCCCACTTTACCATTTCCAAACCTATCATTCTCTTCCCCCACTGCGTCATTACCAAACCTATCATTCTCTACCCCCATTGCACCATTGCCATCGTGTCTCAATCTTTGAACCCACTACATTTCCGTACCCAACGAAACCCTTACACAACAAAGAAATAAACTCAACCCACTTGCAATAGAAGGGTGGGACCCATGGTGACCTAGCCTCTACCTATAGACATGACAAAGAGAAAAGGTTAAAAAAGAACCCAAAAACTTAGATCCAGATCAATGTTAAACAATCAGGTAAGCATTTTTGAGAATGCACACCAAGTGTTTGAAGAAATACATAAACAAAATTTCTAATTCCAGTTTTAAATTCTTTTGAGTACAATGTATTTTGCAAGTGAAGCATCCACCTATGGATCCTTGTTGTCACTCTTGGCCCCCAAACCTTCTCTACTCTAATCTAAAATATATTCATCTACTTCTTGGTTGATTTAAGGAACTTATCTTGTGATACAACTTGTACCCCTTCTTTAGTTATCCCTTTTAGGCATTTATCCTTTCCTCCTTATATTTAAGATCTTATTATTCATATTGCTTAGCATTACAAATTGCTTGGATTAACACATTTGGCTCTTGAAATTTGAGTTTGTTAGTTAATATTAATGTAGTCCATGAAGGAATCCGTTGACCTTCATATTCTCATATTTCACATAATGTACTTTAGTAATTCCTTGAATTTTTTTCTTATACTCCAAGATGACATGAACATGGAACCTTCCTTAAATCAAATAACTCATTGATCTTATGATCATATAATACTTGGATAGGTACTATTAAAAGTGATTCATAAACTTGTTTGAATCAAAGTCTTATCTCAAATACCTCATCATTTTTATCGATCCAAATAGAGCACATTATTATTTATCAATTGATAATGGAAACATGGGATCTTCAAGAAATTATGCAAATTGAAGTGTTTTTTAGTCCTACCAAGTCTTGTTGGACTAACCATGGTAGTACCATCCAAAGTGGTGGTTTATCTTTCCTTAAATATTTGGGATGCCAATGATCCATATGGCCTCATTTAGTGCTTCTTCTTAGAGGACAACGATGCAATATCCCATATTTTAGACACCATATGTTGACTTCTAGACTCATTGTGTGTAGGAGAATCAGTTTAGGCCATGAGATAATAAGGACAGAGACTACTAAAAAAAAAAAAAATTAATAATCAAGTAGTTATGTGTAGCTATGGTTTTCACACTCTAGGACAATTTGGTTGGGGATAACTTTTCTCAAAGATGGATAAACACAAATTCAAGCATGTGTTCAAGATGTCACCATTCAATTATCTCTTCTCATGGTGATAAACATACCCAGATCATTTCCAATATCTTCCAAAGTATCATATCCATTATATCTAAGATGGATATAAGGAAATCTCACCCGAATTAGGACTTCTGATCATTTCTCTAGATATGGGTTGAAGCCAAGGAACAATAATTTCATTAAAGGTCATATGCTTCCATAAACTCCATGATGAAAATGCATTTGGAAAACATAGGTATTATGATTGATTCTGTCAAAAAGGACCCCAAGAATCAATCAACCACTTATGGAGATTGTTTATTGATTAGCATTAGCCATTGAACCTGTATATCAACTTGTGTTTCAAAAATTGGTCTTCTTCCTTCTTGACTCATTGAGGATTAAGATTTAGTGTTGCTACTAAGGTGGTCCTCTCCACATAGAAATATGGGATAGGGGTCTTCTCATAAGGAAAAGGAGTGTTTTTTGGAGTTGAATTAGATGTAAAGTTGACATTTCTCAAGGGTTTTCCTAAATGAAGAAGGGTTTCCTTAAACAAGATTTATTTTCCCTTAGCATCCCCTCTAGAGAAACTACCTTTTCAAACCCAAAAGGAGGAGGTCATCCCTTATACATAACACCAATTGCAAAGTTTAAATCATTTCAAATATTGCAATCGTTTAGATTATGACCATCACCTAGTTGGGAGGGATGGATTTCCAATATATATTAGGCATTGATGGTTGGAAGGGATTTCAACTACAATCTATATAGTAACCTTCATCATAAAAATCTATACCATGTTGTCTACATTTAAGGAAATAATTTTAGAAGGAAGGGTTTTCACAAACATCTACTAGGATGACTCAATATTGACATTTCCACCAATCACTATAGTCCATGGGACATAATTTATTTTGGATATTTCTTCATATATTTCATTTCCATTTTATAAACATCGAATAGATAATTGAAATGTAGAAAGAAAGTAAAATGGAAATGAGTTGGAGTGAGGAAATAGATGAAAACTTATATCAAAGTTCCCATATAAACTAACATCAAGATCCTCACCTAAATACTAGGCCTTATTAGTTTCCTTATTGACCAAAGAAAAAAAAGTATATATGTCCTCATCATTTACTTTGTTGTTGTAATGCTCATCCTTTATCCATTTTTTGTAACTTATCATTCATGTACACCAAAATGAGAGAGGGATCATAGATCACAAGAAAAAATTCAAGATTTCCCTTGCAGAGAACCCTCGTGACCTTCCATAAAATAATATAAAGATCATCTCTAGGTCACAACAATAAATCCTTGATAGGATCGTAGGTACACCATGGGAACAAATCAAACGGAGACTAAAATTCTATTTTGTGAAATATATGATGGGATTCATGGTGGAATAAATTCCCAAAGCACTAATGGGATTGATGGTATACTTGTGAAAATAGTCGGGGTTGAGGTATTGGAGAACAAAACCCTAATTCTAGGAATTGGATTCTCTAGGAAGGTTGGTATTCACTATGGGAGGATAGGGAATTTTTATAGGTAATAAACTATGGTGATAGTGTTGGTGTTCAAATCATTACTCTTCATAGTCATAATGGTGTTGCGAGCTTGGTGCTCTTATGGAATCCCCATAGTGTTTCTATTATTTTGATTTAAACTATTACTATCAATAATGACACAAGTCTAGTGCAATTGTAGATCAAAATTACATGACATCATGCACTCATTAGAGAATCAAATTGAATACACAACCAATAGAGAAGGAATATTCAATACATTGTACAATTCTAAACAACTAATTGTGTATACTATTATTGAAATCAATTGTTAATGTTCTTGATCCTTATTATATTCATAGAGCCTATGCACAGGTCTTTGGATCACACAACAGTACCATAAACTATACAAGACCAAATCAATGGACAGCTAAAGGCCCCCACATCAAACTCCCAAATATTTATACTATGAGGTGATAATAAAGTGATAATTATTTAGTTCCCAAGTTTTTTCATTTCTTGAAGTAACACATATGTTTATATCATTTATATATAGTTAATAATCACTTGTTTAACTTCTAGATACAACCCATAGTTTATGGTTTGAATAGTCAAAGTTGACTTGGAGAAATGAACATATGGACTGCAATTTGGGTTATATTTCATGCTCTATGTTTGGCTTAGATGCACCCCTTAAAATCTCTATTTTTTAATTAAATTTGGTGGGAAGGTAGAGGAAAATGTCCTCTACATCATATAAAAATTTTAGATCCTAAATCCAATAATTGAATGCGTGTTAATCAAAATAATAAATCCACATTACTATAAAAATCAGAATTTTTTTGTGCACTAGCTTTAGACATATGGATAGTACGTAATCTCAATATTTTTTTTATGAAATTTGGTGTTAAGGTTAAATGTGTCCTATATAACATATCCAAATTTAAAACCTTGAACATAATATATGATAGTGCACTGATCAAAATACCAAACGGTCATGGTCGCCATTTAAAATCACAAAAAAACGTGAAATAAAACCAATACAACAATGAAAATATTTTTTCAGGGTGTGCGGTATTGCCAAAATCCAAAGGATTCTCCTACATCATACTAGTTGGAAAAATTTGAGCATCCTAATCAATATATCATGACTAAATAACTTGCATTTTTCCTTCTTCTCATTTTTTTAAAATTTTCTAAACTGCTATCTTCTTTATTTTCCTCATTCTCAACGTTGTTCTTTTTTGTTATAGGTTACAACTTATACCTACTTGCATATCTGTCAACCATGTCACCTTCTCTTTATTCAATTGTGACAAATTTATAACAATATCAATTGTTGCAATTCAAGGTCAAGGGATCTTACTTCTTCATACCACTTTAACTCAATACACAACCAACAAAGGTTGAATATTCAATACACAAAAACATTGATAACAACCAATTGTGCAAACTTTAATTAAAAGCAATGCCAATCTTCTTGTGCCTTATTCCTTTCATATATCCTATGTGTAGGTATCTATATCATTCAGTGTTGGAAATATTAAGAGGGGGGGTGAATCGGTATTTCCCTTTTTCAATAAATAGCATTTACTTTGATATTTTATTATTTACCACAATAGATCAACAATGGACTTGTATTTAAAATCAATTATAAATATATAATTAACATAAATTGCAAGGTTTTATAAAGAAATAGTCAAGGACACCAATCCTTTTTAGAGCACCAACTCTAGGAGACACTAATCCCCTTCTTCAGGGTACCAACCCTAGCAAGCACCAATTCCCTTATCTTTAGGGCACAAACCCTAGGAAGCACCAACTCCCTTATATTTAGGGAACCAACCCTAGGAAGCATGAACTCCCTTGTCTTTAGGGAACCAGCCCTAGGAAGAACCAACTCCCTTATCTTTAGGGAACCAACCCTAGGAAGCACCAATTCCCTTATCTTTATGGCACCAACTGTAGGAAGCACCAACTCCCTTATCTTTAGTTAGTAAAGGATATGAATCCTTCTATGCTCCTCCCTTCCACCCTCACTGCATAAGAATCATCAGTTCTTATTCTTGGAATCTACTTCTATTTTGATCTTATAATTTAGACTGTAGAGACACTTTCTTCTCACCATTCTTTCTCATTTATATAACCTTACAACTTGTGTGAGTTATGAAACATTGTGTCCTTCTGTTTGGACCATCATACCTCTTCATTTTAAATTAACAATAATCTATATTATTATTCAAATATTATCGTTAAGGATTTAAATTTAGTGAGAGTAATTTTTATAAATCGATCACATATATAGATCGATTTCATTTTTAACTCGATTCCATGTCTCTACAAATATTGCAGGAAGCGAATTTTGTAGAGGCACTTCCTTCAAACCATTTACATGTGACCATATGCGCAAAACCACGGGCTTATTAATTTAAGCGATGTTCTCAGCGCCTCATGTCTTATGTGTTTGTAGCCCATGACTGGGGGCTAGAACATTGCCCTCCAGACTTCAGCCTTCAAGCGAATTCTCTCTTAGAATCATCTAGTCTTCCGAAGTTTGACCTTCTTGAAGTGGTTACTTCTCACAAGGATTGATTCAATGGTTAGCATGATTCTCGGAACTAAATCAATGGTCTAGCTTTGATCCTTACACTATCCTTCCATCGCTTAATCCAACGGCTATGACTTAATCAAATATTGATATGGGCAACCATGATTTACTTCGGAACTTCGTCCTTCAGGACTTCCAGCCTTTGCAATATTTCAACCTTTCGGAGTACATTTCACTGAAGTAGATCAGACGGTTGATATTTGATCTTCCGTTATATGGACGATATTGTCTTGTCCAGGGGTTTCAAACAAATTGATGGTCAGGACTTGATATGCAGTTGAGTGGATGGTTCTCGTTCACTTCGAGACTTCGACGCTTTGGGACTCCAGTATTTTCAATCATTCAACTCTTCCAGAGAAAATTTCATCGAAGTGCTTATCAACACTTCCCTACTCTAATAGATTTTCATAAGTCCGGGAGCTAAGACCGTGGGCTTAGGCACAAAGGAGCTCTACTCTTCGGGGATTCGGCTATTCATGAATCTGGGGCTCTGGGTTACTCGAACTCTGATAATTTCAATCCCTTTGAAGTGTTTACCTACCAAATAAGTCATAATACTACGATGATTGCTTGATATCGGTTAGCATCTCATGCTCACGCTATCTTTCCACTACACTTGATCCAATGGTCATGATTCATCCTGGAGGATCTTATATCAACAACTAGCGTTAGTCTAAAGTGTTTACCTACCATATAAGTCGTAATACTACGATGATTGCTTGCTATCGGTTAGCATCTCATGCTCACTCTATCTTTCCACTACACTTGATCTAATGGTCATGATTCATCCTGGAGGATCTTAGATCAACAACCAACGTTCATTCGTGATTTAGGGCTTCGGTGCTTCAGGTAGTTGTTGGTGGTAGACGTTATTTTCCCCTAAAGGACATACTCCCGGAGTGACGTAACTTGTTGACGTCACTGCTGACTTGGCACTAGCCAAGTGGCTACCACGTGTCACTTAGATTTGTGAATTACATATACCTAAAATGATAACTGAACCTTGACACTTGTCACCATTTGATTGCACCATGTGTCCTTACTGACGTGGATCTTTTGATGTTCCACATGTCCTCCTCCTGGATCTAACTGCCGTACTTAAAAATGGTGTGGGGATCTACAATCAGGGATGATTGCAGAGTCCCAACTAGTGCGATGTTTAAAATCTTCGTCGAGTTCCGCAATGGAAACTGCTCGTTGGTAGTGGAATCGATGCCAACTGTTGATCTATTTATAGGTGACGATCGACAGTCTGTGTGGATTGTGGAACCGAAACTTGCACGATCATTAACTCAACCCTTTGATCCTGCAATGGCTCCCTATTTTTTATCTACCCTTACTGAGATCCGACATTCATGACTTGATCGGTTGTTGATCTGACGTTCCTCTTCTGCAAATCCCATATATGACTGCTATCATATTTCACTCTAGATCAATGTTTGTCGGGATTTCCCTTCTCTTCCTCTGATCAGACAATTGACAGAAGTTCATGACTTCGGGACTTCGAGGCTTTAGAGGTCCAGGTAATTGTTGCTCCAATTTCCACCAAAGTTGGTCAGCATCGAAGCGGTCAACATGGAAGTGCTTATGTTATCCTTCCACTTGGATTCATCCAATGACTATGATCAGTTCTAGATCAATGGTACAAATTCATTTCGGCGTTCGAGACTTCATCTATTCGGGATCTCGGGCCTTGGGCCTTTCTTATCCTATCCTTCCACTTTACTCGATCGGATGGTAGAGAATTCATCTGAAGTCCCTCCTTGATCTTAACAGCAGGGAAACCTTATGAAGCTCATGCTTCAGATCTTTTGGTTGTGATTTAATTCTTCCCTGACTTCCCCTCAATCTGACGGTCATGGTTTTTCCTGAAAACTACATTAGTGGACAAAATTCCTCCTCGATTCTTTTGGAGTTTTAAAGTATGGATTTGAATCCCAATAGCATTTCTGCAATGTTCTTTTCCTTCTGAGATTTGATTAATGTTGTTATGCTCCCTATTAGTCATCGATGACAATTCATCATAAAAATTCATCATCACATAACAATGACTTCGACTGTTGACATCAATGACAATATTTCCAACAATCTCCCCCTTTGTCATTGATGGCAACACACCAACTTCATACAAAAACTCCCCCTGTGATGATGCTTCTCTTCTCTGAAGTTACTCTCCCCCTTTGACATCAATGGAAAAGGGTTTATCCTCATATGATTAATCTCTATATGTCTTAACTGAATGACTCCCCTTGTCAATCTATTATCTCTTCCTCTGAATGCTCTCCCTGACAAGGTCTATCCCCCTGTCATCTCTACAAGATGCCATGTATACCACTATATACAACATATTGTTTTTGTTGCGTATACTACTTCCCTACTGGAACATTGCGCAACTGTACCTCATACTTATCAAATGATCCTTGGACATGTCCATTTATTTTCTATTGTACAATGCTTCTAAATTCATCTGAGAGACTTTTATATTATGCTTTCTGCATGACTCATCTTGATGATAGAGTTTAATCTATCCAACCATAATTGATCTAGTTATCCATCCAACTCAAACACACATCAACCAGCCAATACATCTTCATATTTTCTCTATCACTGTCCCAGTCACTATCTCAGTACCTGCTACAACCTCTTTCATAATCATTGTTTCTAAAACTTAGGCTTCCAGTATTTTCCCTTCATTTTCAGACTTTTACTCGTCATGTCTTCATCATTACCTCACTATTGTAGAATTTTCCACTCACTCCATTTCTTTCCCACATACTAACTTCCATTTAGGGTTTGTCCACTTATAACCACTTTGGGACCAATGCATGATCATATCACATGACTTTACTAAGAGAATACATAACCTGTATTGTTCCTAGGCAGATGAAGACCTGCAACAAACCATGTCAGAACCTGCATAGAGTTATACCATCAAACCATGATGTTTTCAATGATCCTAGTTATCTATTCATTTTTTTGTGCTTCAATACTCATAAGAGTATCAATAGGAACAATTTTAAGTCTTCCCTAATTTCTCCTTCCCCTCTTTGTTTCTAATTTTTGAGAAGGAGTTTTAGTGGATCATCAAAATAGTGTTTGAAAACCTCCAAGATCATCATCACTTAATTCTTATGGTTGATCTCCTATTGAAGGTTCATCATCATCATCATTGTTTTCTGCACCATGAGCTTTTTTATCCTTGTTTTGATAATTTGCTTTTTTCATTTTCCATTTGTTGGGTAATGGATAATCTACTTGCATGACATTATCAAGTTTTGTAATCGTGTCATATTTTTCTTTAGGAGTTTTATTATCTTGAGCTTGATCTACTTTATATGCATAGCTTTGATTTGTATATTCTTTATTAGAAGTTTTACCCACCGTTATCCTACTATTAACTTCATCAATTTCATATGTTGTATATTCATCATCTTTCTTGCTTGGTACTTCATATTTTCTTTTCCATATCTTCTTATTATGTTTGTTAGGTTTTCCTATGTTTAAGGATTGCACTGATAATCTACATTCTCTAGTTTTATGACCATAGTTGTTGCATTTTTTGACATTCAATATTGAAGTTTTGAAAAGGAGCAAATGAGTTTTAGTTTCTCTTCTTTGTATTGTACCTATTGTTCTTATATCTTTGGACATTTTTGTTATTGTATTGTCCATAAGCTTTGCAGTGTACTACCTTATGACCAAAATTATTGCAAGAGTAACAATATCCAATAAATAGATATTTATTAGGGGGATTCCTTCTGGTGATTGTATTCTTCCTATCATTTTTTACTTTAGTAAATAATGTTGATTTGTGTTTATGTGGAATAGTTTTCAATGGTATCATATTTTCTTTATTATCTTCTCTTCTTAAGGATCCCTTTAGAGCATCTACGTAACTAATTGGTCTTTTGACAGATCCTTGTTATGTAGAAGTTGATTCTTGGGTGTATCCCAAACCAATCTTGTTGTTTGGTGACCTCTGACTACTGAGAATTTCATCCAAGATCTTTGAACTATTTCCAAATTTTGATCCCTTCTTTTCTTTCTCAAGTTCACTTTTTAGTAGCTTGATCTCATCTTCTAGTTTCTCACGTACTTGTTTATTATCACTAAGTTGTTTTAAAATGACTTCTTCAATTTTATTAGCTTCCAGGAGCTGGGATTTTAAATCATTGATGATATGTTCTGATTCTTTGATAGTTCTTAATGCATCTATTTCTTTTGATTGATGTGATTCTTCAAATTCTTGAAGTTGTGCCTTAAGTAGCTTGTTCTTCTTTTTATACTTTCTTAGTTCCTCCAGAGCACTAATCAATTATGATTCTAGGTTCACTTCTCCTTCAAATTTAGAATTTTCTATTTTGAGTATTCATTCCCATATATAGAAGCTCTGAATTCTCATCTTCACTCATGTCTGAAGAGCTTATGTCTTCTTTAGAGTAGAAGTTTTTCTTTTTCTTATAAAATTTCTTCTTGTATTGGTTTTTCTGGTTGTAAACTTCTTCATCATTTTCCTCCTGCTTGGGATAGGAACATTTGTTAGCAAAGTGTCCAATTCTTCCATAGTTGAAACATTTGAAGGGTAACTTTCCTTTATATTCTCTAGATCCTTTCTGGAGTTTCTTTATAAAGTTGGCCTCTTCTACATCGGATATGTCTGTCTGATATTCATGAGACATATGTTCTTGTTTCTTATTTGCTTTAGATGCTTTAAAGGTTGTTTCATCTTTTGTTGGTTTATCATTCCATGTTCTCATTTCATATGCTGTAAAAAAATCATGAAGTTGATCAACTATGAGTGTGTCAAGATCATGCCTATCTTCAATTGTAGAAATATTGGCATCATATCTCATAGGTAATGACCTTAGTATCTTTTGCACAATAGGTTTATCTGTAAGTTCTTCTCTTTCTTCTCTAATTTAATTAACCACTTCATCTACCCTATGAAAGTATTCAGAAATGTTCTCTTCTTCTTTCATTTTCAAATTTTCAAACTAAGTTCTATAGGTATGTAGTTTGGATTCCCTAACTTTGTTATCTCATTCATATACAACCTCCAATGTGTCCCATATTTCTTTGGATGACTTACAATGCATAACCTTCACACATATAGAATTTTTCAACCCTCCTAGAATTGCATTAACTGCTTTTGAGTTGTCATTGCATATTTTCTTTCCTGCAACATCTTTGGGTGGAGTAGTTGGTGCAGTGTAACCATCTCCAACACACTGCTAGATATCAAAACCAAGCGCCAATGGGAAGTTTTTCATTCTTATTTTCCATAGAGAATAGCCACCTCCATTGAACAATGGTGCTTTGTTGTCATACATTCCCTCTTGCTGGTCCATCTTCGGGATCTACCTTCCAGTTGTTAGATTGTGTTGAAGGCACCCGCTCTAATACCAATTGTTGGAAATACTGAGGGGCGGGTAAATCAGTATTTCCCTTTTTTTATAATTAGCATTTAGTTTGATATTTTATTATTTACCACAAGATATCAACAATGGAATTGTATTTAAAATCAATGATAAATATATATTAACATAAATTACAAGGTTTTATAAATAAATAGTGAAGGACACCAATCCTTTTTAGAGAACCAACTCTAGGAGACACCAATCCCCTTCTTCAAGGTACTAACCCTAGGAAGCACCAACTCCCTTATCTTTAAGCACCAACCCTAGGAAGCACCAACCCGAGGAAGCACCAACTCCCTTATCTTTAGGGCACCAACCCTAGGAAGCACCAACTCCCTTATATTTAGTTGGTAAAGGATATGAATCCTTCTGTGCTCCTCCCTTCCACCCTCACTACATAAGAATCATCAGTTCTTCCTCTTGGACTCTACTTTTTTTTTTATCTTCTGATATGGACTACAGAGACACTTTCTTCTCACCATTCTTTCTCATTTATATAATCTTCCAACTGGTGTGAGATATGAAGCATTGTGTCCTTCTGTTTGGACCATCTCACCTCTTCATTTTAAATTAACAATAATGTCTATTATTATTCAAACATTATCGTGAAGGATTTTAATTTAGTGAGAGTACTTTTCATAAATTGATCACAAATATGGATCGATTTTGTTTTTAACTCGATTCTGTGTCTCTGCAAATATTGCAGGAATCGAATTCTGCAGAGGCGCTTCCTTCAAACCATTTACATGTGACCATATGCGCAAAACCATGAGCTTATTAATTTAAGAGATGTTCTCAGTGCCTCACGGCTTATGTGTTCGTAACTCGTGACCGCGGGTTGGAACCTTGTCCTCCGGACTTCAGCCTTCAGGCGAATTCTCTCTTAGAATCATCTAGTCTTCCAAATTTTGATCTTCCCAAAGTGGTTACTTCTCACAAGGATTGATCAAATGGTTAGCATGATTCTTGTAAATAAATCAATAGTCTATCTTTGATACTTACACTATCCTTCCACTGCTTAATCCAACAGCTATGAATTAATCAAATATTGATATGGATGGCCATTATTTACTTCGGAACTTCATCCTTCGGGACTTTCAGCCTCTGCAATCTTTCAACCTTCTGGAGTACATTTTTTTGAAGTAGATCAGACGGTCAATATTTGATCTTCCATTATATGGACGATCTTGGATTGTCCAGAGGTTTCAAACAAATCGACAGTCAGGTCTTGATCTGTAGTTGAGTGGATAGTTCTCGTTCACTTCAGGACTTCAACGCTTCGAGACTACGATTTTTGCAGTCATTCAACTCTTTCGGAGAAAATTTAGCCGAACTACTTATCAACACTTACCTACTCTGGTAGATTTTCATAAGTCCAGGAGCTAGGACCATGTGCTTAGGCACAAAGGAGCTCAGCGCTTTGGGTATTTGGCTATTTGTGACTCTAACGCTTCGGGATACTCAAACTCTGAGAAGTTCAATCCCTCTAGAGTGTTTACCTACTGAATAAATCATAATACTACGATGATTGCTTGATGTCAGTTAGCATCTCATGCTTACTCTATATTTCCACTACACTTGATCTAACGGTTATGATTCATCCTAGAGGATCTTAGATCAACGACCAGCGTTAGTTCATGATTTCGTGATTCGACGCTTCGGGCAGTTGTTGGTGGTAGACGTTGATTTCCCCTTGAGGACATACTCCTGGAGTGACATAACTTTATGATGTCGTTGCTAACTTGGAACTGGTCGAGTGGCTACCACATGTCACTTATATTTGTGACTTACATATACCTAAAATTCCTACTAGACCTTGACACTTGTAACCATTTTATTGTGCCACGTGTCCTTGCTAATGTGGATATCCTGATGTGTCACATGTCCTCCTTCTAGATCTAACAGTCGTACTTGAAACGGGCGTGGGGATCTATGATTAGGGATGATAGTGGAGTCCCAACTAGAGCGATGTTTAAAACCATCGTCAAGTTCCACAATGGAAAATGCTCGTTGGTAGTCTAACTGATGCCAACCGTTGATCTATTTGTAGGTGACAATCGACGGTCTGTGTGGATTGTAGAACCGAAACTTGCTCGATAGTTAACTCAACCCTTTGATCCTGCAATGGCTCCATGTTGTTGATCTATCCTTATTGAGATATGATGGTTAGGACTTAATCGGATGTTGATCCAACGGTCCTCCTCTGCAACTCCCAAATCTGACGACTATCATATTTCACTCTAGATCAATGTTTGTTGGGATTTCCCTTCTCTTCCTATGATCCAATGGTTGAAAAAAGTTCATGACTTCGAGACTTCATGGCTTTAGAGGTCCAAGTAATTGTTGCTCCAATTTCATCTGGAGTTGGTCAGCGCCAAAGTGGTCAACATGGAAGTGCTTATGCTATCCTTCCACTTGGATTCATCCAACGACTGTGATCAGTTCTAGATCAATGGTCCATATTCATTTCGGCCTTCAAGACTTCATCTATTAGGGATATGTATCCTTTGGCCTTGCTTATCCTATCCTTCCACTTTAGTCTATCGAGTGGTCAAGAATTCATCTGAAGTCCCTCCTTGATCTTAACGATGGGAAACCTTCTGAAGCTCTTGCTTCAAATATGTCAGTTGTGATTTAATTCTTCCCTGACTTCCCCTCAATATGATGGTCCTGTTTTGTCCCAAAAACTACATCAGTGGACAGAATTCCTCCTCGATTCTTTTGGAGTTTTACTGTGTGGATTTCAATATCGATAGTGTTTCTGCAATGCGCTTTTCCTTCTGAGCTTTGATTAATGTTCTTCTACACTCTGTTTGTCATCAATGACAATTCATCATAAAAACTCATCATCACATAACAATGACTTTGAATGTTGACATCAATGGCAATACGTCCAACATTCAACACTACTAGCAACTACAAAATACCAAATCAATTAAGAGCCAAAGGCCCCCATTACATCAAACTCCCAAATATTTATACTATGAGGTGATAATTGTTCAGTTCCCAATTTGTTTCATTTCATGGAGTAACACATACATTTATACCATTTATAAATAGTTAATAATCACCACTTTAACTTCTATATATGACCCAGGATTTATGGTGTGGATAATCAAAGTTGACTTGGAGAAATGAACACATGGAACACAATTATCACCTTAAACTCCATATTTAAACTCCATGATTTTTTGTGAAATTTGGTTTGAAGGTACAGGAATATGTCCTCTACATCATATAAAAAAATTAAACCCTAAATCCAATAATTGAATGCACTCTAATAAAAATACTAAATCCATGTTACTACAAAAATCATGAAATTTATGTGCACTAACTCTGGACATATGCACAGTATGGAAACTCGATATCTTTTTATGAAATTTGGTGGTAAGGTAAGGAATGTATCCTATATAAAATATCCAAATTCCAAACCTTAAATCTAAGAGACAAGAGTGCGTTGATCAAAATACCAAACCCTAGTCACTACTAAAAACACAAAAAACACAAAATAAAGCTAATACAACATTGAAAATATTTTTTGTGGGTGTGTAGGATTACCAAAATCCCAAGGATGCTCCTACATAATATTACCCTAGTTATAAAAATATGAGTATCCTAATCAATCGATCATGAGTGAATAACTAGCCTTTCCCCCTCTTCTCAATTTTTTTCTTATTTTCTAAACTCTCATCTTCTTTCTTTTTCTCATTCTCAACTCTGTGATTTTTTGTTGTAGGTTACAACTTATACCCACCTTCATCTTTGTCAACCTTGTCACCTTATCTTTATTCAATTGTGACAACTTCACCACAATTATCAATTGTTGCAATTCCAGTTCAATGGAGCTTATTTATTCAAACCAATTTAACTTAATAGGTCTCACTACCTTTTGTTGTAATGCAAGCCCAATGGAGCTTACAACCTCCCCATCCTCCCTCTTATACTCAATCATCAGATCTTGTTGTTCAAACTTTTCTTCATTTTTTTAGATTCCACCTTTTTTGTTTTCATCGTGACATGTCTTCTGGCTCAATCTCATATTTTTTGCAATTATCATTATTGTTTCCATCCTTTTTATGATTTTATTTTTCTATTCTACTCTTTCTTTACACATTAGCATTTGTGTCAATCTAATCTTGGCCACCCGTTAATTGCACCTCAAATTCTTTGATATCTTCTTCAAAAATATTCAAATCAATCTTTTGTTGTGCACAATTCATAATAAAAATTCTTTCTTCTTCCTATCTTTCACAAATTTCCTTTGCATTAGCATCATCTTATTCAAAATAATTTTTCATCAATGGTCCATTACAAATTTCATTCAATAAAAACATCAATGAAATCTTATTCTCTCTACATGCGCTTTTTTGTTATTGTGGACTTTTTTTTCCTTCAAACTAGGTCAATAAGCACATCCTCATTTCTAACCTTGTGGGAAGTGCATATCTTAGCAATTTTCACCAATTACCATACCTTGTTTTGTTCGTGACAAAACAATCTTCACCAACAACACTAGATTGTTGAACTCTACCTTCACAAAGGGAAAACAAAACCATAAATATAAGGACACATTTTCTTCAATGTAGGAACACAATCCTTCTTTGATACCACTTGATGCAAACCTAGGGGGGATATAGATTGGAATTAAATAGAAAAATAAAAACAACACACACTTAGTGGAGAATGAAACTCAATACACAACCAACAAAGGTCGAATATTAAATACACAACAACATTGACAACGACTAATTCTATGGACTTTAATTGAAATTAATTGCCAATGCTCTTGAACCCTGTTACATTCATAGAGCCTATACATAGGTCTTTGGATCACCCAACACTACTAACAACTATAGAATACCAAACCAATTGAGACACAAAGGCCCTAATTACATTAAACTACCAAATATTATACTATGAATTGATAATTGTTTGATTCCCAAGTTGATTCATTTCTTGGAATATCTCAAACATTTATACCATTAATACATTGTTAATAATTACATCTTTAGCTTCCAGAAGCTTTGTGGTTTGAATAGTCAAAGTTGACTTGGAAAAATGAACATGTGAAATGCAATATGGTTTCTCGATCAGACTCTATATTTGGTTTAGGTGCACCTATTAAACTCCATATATTTTATGACATTTTGATGGAGGAGCATCTCTCCCAAAACCATATTGTAATTAAAGCCTCTAGAAGGCCTAAGTATAGCAAGAAGACACGATCCTCATGTGAATGTAACAAATAGATAAGGATTTGATCAATAGTGGTTATAGTCGATAAATTCAAGGAGTTAGGGTGTTATTTTTACTAATTAGTTGCAGGATTTTAGGAATACGTTTGGAATTTGTTGTAATATGGAAGTTTATCTTCCATGTATAAAAATGTAAGCATGAGGGTGTATTAAGACGGCAACTAGGGCCAAGGAAGCACCCAAATATTGTGTGATCAGGCTAGTATTGGGTATAATGTGTTTCTGTGTTGTAATATTCTTGTATAGTGTTTGGTTTAATTCAATAGTGTGTTTATACCTCTTTGTGTTTTGTGTAATGTAATGTGATAGTTTTAATTGGATGTGAGCATACCGATGAGGATGAGATAGATGATTGTGTGTAAAAAAATAAATCATGGATCAAATTGCGAATTGGATTTGGAGGAATGAGATCAAAGAGTTGGAGTTCCTATGAACTTCGAACCATATTAAGGATCTGTGTATTAATCTCAAGGTTTCTAAAAGATGGTGTTCTCAAATTGTGAAATGGGTCTCAATATGGTGATAGATTGATTAGTCATTTGAACCAAGGAAATTCAACACAAGGAGAATATATGACCATTGATCATCGAAGAGATCAACAGATGGAAATGATGGTAACCAGACCGACCTTTAAATCCCTCGAAAGGACCAGCCTTAAAGTGATAAGTGTCTTTATATTTCGGTGGACCAGTGGTAGGCTGACAAACTTTGTTGTTATACATTCCCTCTTGCTCATCCATCTTCAGGATCTACCTTCCAGTTGTTAGATTATGTTGAAGGCACCCGCTCTGATACCAATTGTTGGAAATACTAAGGGGGGGGGTGTATATCAGTATTTCCCTTTTTTGATAATTAGCATTTAGTTTGATATCTTATTATTTACCACAACATATCAACAATGGAATTGTATTTAAAATCAATGATAAATATATAATTAACATAAATTACAAGGTTTTATAAATAAATAGTGAAGGACACCAATCCTTTTTAGAGCACCAACTCTAGGAGACACCAATCCCCTTCTTCGGGGTAATAACCCTAGGAAGCACCAACTCCCTTATCTTTAAGCACCAACCCTAGGAAGCACCAACTCCCTTATCTTTAAGCACCAACCCTAGGAAGCACCAACTCCTTTATCTTTAGGGAGCCAACCTGAGGAAGCACCAACTCCCTTATCTTTAGGGCACCAACTCCCTTATCTTTAGGGCACCAACCCTAGGAAGCACCAACTCCCTTTTCTTTAGTTGGTAAAGGATATGAATCCTTCTGTTCTCCTCCCTTCCACCTTCACTGCATAAGAATCATCAGTTCTTCCTCTTGGACTCTGCTTTTGTTTTGATCTTCTGATATGGGCTGCAGAGACACTTTCTTCTCACCATTATTTCTCATTTATATAATCTTCCAACTGGTGTGAGATATGAATCATTGTGTCCTTCTGTTTGGACCATCTCACCTCTTCATTTTAAATTAACAATAATCTCTATTATTATTCAAACATTATTGTGAAGGATTTTAATTTAGTGAGAGTACTTTTCATAAATTGATCACAGATATGGATCGATTTCGTTTTTAACTCGATTCTGTGTCTATGCAAATATTGCAGGAATCAAATTCTGCAGAGGCACTTCCTTCAAATGATTTACATGTGACCATATGCGCAAAACCATGAGCTTATTAATTTAAGGGATGTTCTCAGCGCCTCACGGCTTATGTATTCGTAACTCATGACCGGGGGCTGGAACCTTGTCCTCCAGACTTCGGCCTTCGGGTGAATTTTCTCTTAGAATCATCCAGTCTTCCAAATTTTGACCTTCTCGAAGTGGTTACTTCTCACAAGGATTGATCCAATGGTTAGCATGATTCCTGTAAATAAATCAACAGTCTATTTTTGATACTTGCACTATCCTTCCACTAATTAATCCAACGGCTATGAATTAATCAAAGATTGATATGGATGGCCATTATTTACTTCGGAACTTCATCCTTCGGGGCTTTCAGCCTCTGCAATCTTTCAACCTTCTGGAGTACATTTTTCTGAAGTAGATCAGATTGTTGATATTTGATCTTCTGTTATATGGACGATCTTGGATTGTCCAAAGGTTTCAAACAAATTGATAGTCAGTTCTTGATCTGCAGTTGAGTGGACGGTTCTCGTTCACTTCGGGACTTCGACGCTTCGGGACTACGATTTTTGCAGTCATTCAACTCTTCCGAAGAAAATTTCTCCGAACTACTTATCAACACTTACCTGCTCTGATAAATTTTCATAAGTCCAGGAGCTAGGACCATGTGCTTAGGCACAAAGGAGCTCCGCTCTTCGGGTATTTGGCTATTCGTGACTCCGATGCTCCGGGATACTTGAACTCTAAGAAGTTTAATCCCTCTAGAGTGTTTACCTACTGAATAAGTCATAATACTATGATGATTGCTTGATGTCGATTAGAATCTCATGCTTACTCTATCTTTCCACTACACTTGATCTAACAGTTATGATTCATCCTGGAGGATCTTAGATAAACGACCAGAGTTAGTTCATGATTTCGTGCTTTGACGCTTTGGGCAGTTGCTGGTGGTAGACGTTGATTTCCCTTGAAGGACATACTCCTAGAGTGACATAACTTTCTAACGTCGTTGCGGACTTGGCACTAGTCGAGTGGCTTCCACATGTCACTTATATTTGTGACTTACATATACCTAAAATTCCTACTAGACCTTGACACTTGTAACCATTTGATTGTGCCATGTGTCCTTGCTAACGTGGATCTCTTGATGTGTCACATGTACTCCTTCTAAATCTAACGGTCATACTTGAAACCGGCGTGGGGATCTACGATCAGGAATGACAGTGGAGTCCCAACTAGCACAACGTTTAAAACCATCGTCGAGTTCCACAATGGAAACTGCTCGTTGGTATTCGAACCGATGCCAATCGTTGATATATTTGTAGGTGACAATCGGCAATCTGTGTGGATTGTGGAACCGAATCTTGCGTGACAGTTAACTCAACCCTTTGATCCCGCAATGGCTCCCTGTTGTTGATCTAGCCTTATTGATATATAATGGTCAAGACTTAATCAGATGTTGATCCGACGATCCTCCTCTGCAACTCCCAGATCTGACGACTATCATATTTCACTCTAGATCAATGTTTGTCGGGATTTCCCTACTCTTCCTATGATTCGATGGTTAATTAAAGTTCATGAATTCGGGACTTCAGGGCTTTAGAGGTCCAGGTAATTGTTGCTCCAATTTCCTCTGGAGTTGGTCAGCGCCAAAGTGGTCAACATGGAAATGCTTACGCTATCCTTCCACTTGGATTCATCCAACGACTGTGATCAGTTCTAGATCAATGGTCTAGATTCATTTCGGCCTTCAAGACTTCGTCTATTCGGGATCTCGGTCCTTTGTCCTTGCTTATCCTATCCTTCCACTTTAGTCTATCAGATGGTCGAGAATTCATCTGAAGTCCCTCCTTGATCATAATGGTGGGAATCCTTCTGAAGCTCTTGCTTCAAATATGTCGGTTGAGATTTAATTCTTCCCTGACTTCCCCTCAATCTAATGGTCTTGGTTTGTCCCAAAAACTACATCAGTGGAAAAAATTCCTCCTCGATTCTTTTGGAGTTTTACTGTGTGGATTTCAATCTCGATAGCATTTCTGCAATGCACTTTTCCTTCTGAGCTTTGATTAATGTTCTTCTGGGATCTATTTGTCATCAATGACAATTCATCATAAAAACTCATCATCA
>ML780477.1:54353-69243 GCA_009831015.1 Picea engelmannii
TGTATGTTCTCAATATAGTAGCACGAGAATCCCTAAGGGGAACCCATTCCCAATGTGTCCTCGTTCTTTGGAACTTAGGAGTTAGAATGAAACATTTCATTTTGGGTAGGAGCAACTTTGGGAACTTGGGAATGTTCGAGGAGCTTTCAAGGTCACAATGGAGCTGCTATGAAGGAAATTCCCTATGCATTCCATAGAGTCGGAGACTGCACAAGGATTTTCTAATTGTCAGAAAGCATTTGGATGCACATGCTTCTTGATATGCCAAAAATCCTAGTGTGCTTCCTATTACGTGGTCCATAAAAAAAAGGCACTAGGAAAATGCATTTTTACTCTATCTTAATTCCATGTGAACGATGAAGACCCCATAAACAACAAACAAGGTCTAAAAAACCTTAAACCATGTTGTATTAATAAAAAAATTAAAGGAAAAAACAATTGTTTCAATCATAAATAAATTAAAGGAAAAAATAACTTATGATGTTGTTTGTATTTTTACCTTCTTTGAGTTGGGTGCTTGTTACCACATTGTTAGGGTCTTAATATTTGATTCTCTTAAGTTTAGGTTGTTTTCTTGCTCCCACGTTGTAATGGGTTTGTTCTTGGTGGATTTAGAAATTGTCGTTGTGTTCCTATGTCTATCATGTACCCAAATGCCTTACTTGGCCATTGAGGCACTTCATAGTAGAAATATTTCCTAAACTAAGCAACTATTAGGCTAAATTTGAATTTTAAAAACAATACCATTTTGGTTTCATATGCAAAAACATGCAGTAATGGAAATAACATGTATATTTCAAATTCATTCATTACATATGCAATTACAAAGCATTCCACAGATATGAAAACATGAACAATTAATATGTAGATGAAGGAAAGTCCACCAAACCAATTGTTGAGGATTGATTCATCCCCCAACCATAGGAATCAACTATGGATTCCACCCTCAAGCCAAACTATGATACAAATAGGACAAAGGAAGCTTGTACAAGGCTATAATCTCACTCAATGCAACCCATTGATCTCATCTCAAAGCCAAACTTTTCACTATTGAGCACTCCAGGCCTTCATATGACCATCGGTCCACCATGACACTCTCTTATCCTTCTCAACACAAGGAATATCTTCCCTTTCTATACTCCAAAGTCTCTTGGGGATCTTCTTCCCTTCTAGTGTAGAAAAAAAGAGCCCAAGATTATTGGTTTCCTACTTCAAATGACCTAGACGATAAACACTTGGCCAAAACAATCCATAAGAAACACTAATATTGTTGTAGGTTTGTGGTGTTTGCTTTAAATATTATGAACATTTCAGATACATTTTTCCCTGAAAAGCATCTCCTTTCCTCTTATAATATTAGTAGCAAATCCCTAGCCTCCATATGCTCTTTCCAACAATGTGTACTTGGGGTTCCCTTACCATTGTAGGCATAAAAACCATGGTTTCCCACAAGTTCCCTTCAAGAGGAGTATTTGAATGGGATAGGAATACTCGATGAAGAATGGAGAATCCTCATGGGAGGGAATGCTCCCAATTTAAATGAGTGAAAATGACCCATGAATAAGGTGAAAAAATGGTTTCCCCCAAAGAGTTTGTATAGGACAAGTGCACCCTTCCCAAAAAGCATGAAGAAATATCCAAAGGGCCATCCAAGTCAAAGGTAGACCCTCCCTCCATTTTATTATCATTATTCATAATCTCCCCACCTCTGTAAGGGAATCACACTCAGTCTACAATTTTATTTCTTCCCATACTCAACTTTCCCAAAGAAGGAAGGGAGTCCCTTTTGCCTCCTTGTGAAGTACAAAAGTTGCTTAGGATTATATAGAAACTCTAAAGCAAATTTCAAAGCAGAAGTGGGCGTGGTTGGCAAACAAGTCAACCACAAATGTAGAGGCTTCAAACCTCTTAAATTATTAGTGGATAAATGTATGGTAGGATCAATATTCTTTTTGTAATTGAATTCATGAGTTTTGAATAGGAAAGAGCCAAAAAGTATAAATGAATGAACCACCATGATAAAAATTTGACAAAATATGCATAGTGGAACCATGCTTTTAGGGTTTTGGCTCATTCAAATTATTGAAAATTTGAATCGATTGAAATAATTCCATATTCGTTTAGAGCTCCAACTCTTTGTATTGTCGTATTCGAACAAACTAGAAGAAAATTTGTTTCTATATTAGACAACTCTGAAACATGCAAGTAAACAATAAAAACTTCCACACCATGATGAAAATATAAATATTTAATAAACATGAAATTATGTTTAAACTTAGAGCTACCGTGTTAACAATTCCATATGACTATAGTACAATTCCATATAGTACAATTCCATATAGTACAATTCCATGTACTATATGTTCTCAATATAGTAGCACAAGAACCCCTAAGGGGAACCCATTCCCAATGTTTCCTTGTTCTTTGGAACTTAGGAGTTAGAATGAAACATTTCCTTTTGGGTAGGAGAAACTTTGGGAACTTGGGAATGTTCAAGGAGCTTTCAAGGTCACAATGGAGCTGCTATGAAGGAAATTCCCTATGCACTCCATAGAGTCGGAGACTGCACAAGAATTTTCAAATTGTTAGAAAGCATTTGGATGCACATGCTTCTTGATATGCCAAAAATCCTAGTGTGCTTCCTATTATGTGGTCCATAAAAAAAAGGCACTAGGCAAATGCATTTTTACTCTATCTTAATTCCACGTGAACAATGAAGACCCCATAAACAACAAACAAGGTCTAAAAAACCCTAAACCATGTTTTATTAATAAAAAAAATTAAAGGAAAAAACAATTGTTTCAATAATAAATAAATTAAAGGAAAAAATAACTTATGATGTTGTTTGTATTTTTGACTTCTTTGAGTTGGGTGCTTGTTACCACATTGTTAGGGTCTTAATATTTGATTCTCTTAAGTTTAGGTTGTTTTCTTGCTCCCACATTGTAATGGGTTTGTTCTTGGTGGATTTAGAAATTGTCCCTATGTTCCTATGTCTATCATGTACCCAAATGCCTCCCTTGGCCATTGAGGCACTTCATAATAGAATTGTTTCCTAAATTAAGCAACTATTAGGCTAAATTTGAATTTTAAAAACGATACCATTTTGGTTTCATATGCAAAAACATGCAGTAATGGAAATAACATCCATATTTCAAATTCATTCATTACATATGCAATTACAAAGCATTCCACAGATATGAAAACATGAACAATTAATATGTAGATGAAGGCAAGTCCACCAAACCAGTTATTGAGGATTGATTCATCGCCCAACCATCGGAATTAACTATGGATTCCACCCTCAAGTCAAACCGTGATACCAATAGGGCAAAGGAAGCTCCTACAAGGTTATAATCTCACTCAATGCAACCCATTGATCTCATCTCAAAGCCAAAAATTTCACTATTGAGCACTCTAAGCCTTCATACGACCATCGATTCACCATGACACTCTCTTATCCTTCTCAACACAAGGAATATATTCCCTTTCTCTACTCCAAAGTCTCTTGGGGATCTTCTTCCCTTCTAGTATAGAAAAAAAGATCCCAAGATGATTGGTTTCCTACTTCAAATGACCTAGACGATAAACACTTGGTCAAAACAATCCATAAGAAACACTAATATTGTTGTAGGTTTGTGGTGTTTGCTTCAAATATTATGGACATTTCAAATACGTTTTTCCATGAAAAGCATCTCCTTTCCTCATATAATATTAGTAGCAAATCCCTAGCCTCCATATGCTCTTTCCAACAATGTGTACTTTGGGTTCCCTTACCATTGTAGGCATAACAACCATGGCTTCCCACAAGTTCCCTTCAAGAGGAGTATTTGAATGGGATAGGAATACTCGATGAAGAATGGAGAATCCTCATGGAAGAGGAATGCTCCCCATTTGAATTAGTGAAAATGACCCATGAATAAGGTAAAAAATGGTTTCCCCCAAAGAGGTTGTATAGGACAAGTGCACCCTTCCCAAAAAACATGGAGAAATATCCAAAAGGCCACCCAAGTCAAAGATTGATGGAAAATATTTGTAAAGAAGTATGGGCAAGGAAAGTTGTACATCAAAAGATAAATGTTAAGAAAAATCACCCATATACCCCTTTCCTCTTTCCCTCTTATGGTAAAATGATCTCCTTCTTGCTTCTCAAACAACCCTTTTAATGAAATATTATATCATTATATATTCTCTTTATTCATAAATTTACATAAATATAAACACACCACACACACACACACACACACATATATATATATAACAATTACACCATAATCCTAACCTGCCATAAAAACTCATACACATTTGTTAATATATACATTATATCTATTCTACAATATTCCTCCTCTTTGATAATACCACCTACAAATAAAGACGCTTCTTTCTTATTACCAAGATAAAGGCAACCTTGCAAACAATCCCACATTATTGCAAACCTTCACATTGTCGTTGTAATAGGTTAGTGGGTTATTCATATTACCACGATCATTCCACATTGTATATATCAAATCACTATAATTGCAAATTGTGGATGTTGCAAAAATATATCATGGGCCTTTTTCTTTCCACATCTCACATGAATTATGTTTAATCTACTTAAACAGAGTTGTGACATCCCCATTCAACACCATGGATACTCTACTACCTAGTCAATTTCATTGTTATTGAGACATTTTTTTCTTATTAACTTTTCTTAATATTTCAATTTTTTTTTTAATTATTATTATTTTGTTTGTTTGTTTGTTTGTTGGAGAATGATGTTTATACTTTAGTTTGTTTTAAGCAAGTTATCATGTTATGAAGAGTGTTCTTATATTACCAAAATCATTTAAAACTTGTATTCAACTTCTTCTTGTATATCTCGTGGGAATTTTTGAATCTACATTTCTATGTAAACACAAACTTGATCACCTTGTTGTTTATAGCTAGACCACACACAACTACTACTTTGTTATTTTTAAATTTTAAACGTTTCATTTTTAAAAATATTTTAAATATCAAAACATTTAAGTGTGAGACGAGAAAAAATGTCATTATCTATGACACTACATGCAATCTTTCAAAGATCTTCTATAGATTCTTTAAAGGAAAATAAAAAAAAAAGACTATATACTTAATGGGTGTTATTTTTGCTCGTGTGAGTTGTAATTGGATTAGATATTCAGAGTTTAATTTAATGGTTGAAACATGAGGTAAATTTGATTCAATAGTAGCTCAAAGCCTTGTCAACATAAGGTTTAAGGTCGTTACAAAAATATAATCATTAAGAGCTCAATGATGTCATTTGTGGGAATTGAACTTAGGTGGGGGAATATAACAATCAATCCTCCTAACCACGCAAGGTAAACTCAATTGATGTTTTTTTTTTTGTGTAATGCATTTCTCAGGGAAACCTACCATGTACTTCCCCTCATTCATGATGGTACCCAAAACCAGATTTTGTAAAAGCTCAAAGATTTGTCAACAATATACTCATTTAAAGTTCAAAATGTCACTTGTGGGAATTGAACTTGGATAGAGAGAATAAGACTCGTCTCAATTGCCTTGGCTAGACCCAATTGACAAATGGCTCTTCATGTTATAGAGGACGTTAATGATAACACCATTTTATTTTAATGTGCCATATTTTTAATAATACAAGACATAACTTTCTCCAACTTCGTATCTTAATTACTTTTCAATACTTATGAATTAATGAAAATTATTATTGTTTTTATTTTCACTATCATTAATTATATCATTGACATTTTGAAAAACTTAAATCTATTTTTTTCTATCTTGAAAACTATAAACATCATCATCTATATCTATATATATATATATATAATTTTAAACATGTAAATATATTTTATTAATAAATAATAATTTATGGGGTTGCTGGTGTGGGAGGGGTTATTTCTAACCCTAGAGGGACAATAGTTTATCGTTATGCCTAGAGTCTCAGTATTGCTTCCAATAATGTGGTTGAAGCTTATGCGCTCTTGCAAGGGTTAAATCTTGCCAAAACTGTCAATGCCTCAAACCTCACAATTGTTGGGGATTTCAAATTAATAGTCAAATATTTGATTTCCGATTTGTTCCCCTAGGATTTCAGGTTGGCATCAATTCTTAAAAGAATCCAACATGTAAAAGTTTCATTTTCAAAATTACATCGTTACCACACATTGTGTGAGAACAACTTCATGACAGATTATCAAGCAAACTTAGCCACTAAGGGAAAATGGGGGTTTTAATTATCAATGATAAGTATTATGAACAATTGATCCCATAAATATGTGTAATATCCCTGATAAAGTTTAGCAAAGGATAATATGTTTGTTGTCCAATCTAATTGTCTTCCTTTGTCAAAGTATTTCTCATTACCTCTAGTTATGTTGGATGACAACTTTTAACGAACAATTTGCATGAATTCTAACAATAGTTATTTGTTCAAGCATATTGCATGCACCCAATGAACTCATGAAATAGAAGATACAATGTAGGCATTTTTTTTTATTATGAATGGAAATTGGAATACAATAATAATAAAGTTCTAATGGTTGTTGTAGCAGCTACAACAATTACTACACGACACAAGCAAAAACCCGGAATGCCTTAGCCTCCTTAGTGGATGATGCCAACTGCTCCACATCCAAAATAGGTCTCACGATTCTCTTCTCTACCCTCGCAACTCTGCAGTGGACCCACATACCTCCTTCAAACCCTCTCTTCTCAATGATTTGGCTTACGGTCCCCTCCTGGACCTTGCAAAATAGTAGTTGGCCTCACAACCCTCTCCTTTAGACCCCTCGTGGCCTGTTGGTACCCTCGCGGATCCTCCAAGACCTTTGTATCCCTGTCAAATGGTGGATGATCCTTCAAGGTGCCTCCACGTCCCCTCCTTGGCCGATGGTTCTGCAAATGGGAGGTATCGGGTCCTCCAAGAGACCCCTAGTGGCCCTCCACGACTATCACACCCTCACAAACCCTCACAGTTCCACTAAATCACCACATCCCTGTAAAATAGAAGAATCAACCCTCCAAGACAACCCACAAACCCTCCAAACAAATCGATGCACCAATAGACTGAAGAAAAATCACCAAATGAATCTCCAATGGAAATCCCGGATGGATCCCCCTCTTGTTTAGCTAGGGTGGATATTGCACCACCAAAACCAAACTACAATTGAAGGGTTTTTCCAAAATCCCAACAAAAATTTGGCTCACAAGAGCACTCCAAATAAGAGATCAAATCATAATGAGGAAAGACAAGTTCTACCCTTCCTTTATATTTCTCTGACCCCTTTCTAGATCTTTCCTCTTTGACCAAATCCACATAACCCTTATTCCCCTATACTTAAACATTAAAAGTCACTTTTAATGTTTAAGTAATTAATAATTTACCTTTTTACTTAATGCCACTTTAGAATATAACATCTCCTAGTTAAGTGACATTAAATAAACCCCCTTGACTCCCTTTTCTTTATTGACTATAGCCTACAAGAGTCATATAGGTTACTAAGTCATTATCTGTCTCTGATCAAGTGGAAGGGGACATTATAATATGAAATGAAAGACCCGTATATTTTCACATCAATTTGATACATGGAGAATGACATGGCATTACTCTCCCATTACGTAAGGACTAAAACAACAAGACATCACCAATAGATATAAATTGTATTCCAATAGAGAAATGGCCATATCACATAAACTTCAGAGTATAGTTTGCTAAATATAAATGGGGCTGTCAAGACCTAACTTTATCTTTATGACTCCTAAGATAGGATAAACGATAGCCATTTGTAACAGGCCAACTGGACCCGTCAATGGGTAATAAAGCCTTTTATGAGGCTAATAAAGCACACAGGGTTCATGTATGTTGTGTAATCTATCATTACTAATAGATAAATCTTGTACCTAGTGATGTTGATATACTTATGTAAGTTTGAAGGTTTAATTACAAGTTACAAATTACTTGAGTTTAACAAAGGGTTGGAATAGGGAGATAAAGGCGGGAAAGAAATTTTGAAACTCTACAACTGAGAGGGATCGGAGTGGTATGATCCATCCTTCAATGGCAGATCCTTGTCTTTTGGGGAGAAGTAAGCCTAGTTGAGTGCCCTTGGTGGTTTTTTCTATTGAAGGGTAGTTGAGGTTTTAGCCTTAGCTGTATTTTATGTTTACATTTTAAGGCGTGTTTTAGCCTGGTCTTAATATTGTTTCTAGAGGTGTTTAGATTTAGTCCAATGGTTTTCTCGACTACTTGCTCCTTCTTTGGCGGTTCTCGGCTTGTGGGGGGACTTATTCCTGTGATAGTGCCCTTTGGTGTTATAGGCCAACTTTGATGTCTATGTACTATAGTTTTGTTGCTTTACAATTTATTGTATAAGCTGGCTGGGGTCTTGGGCCCTCTCTTTAGTGTTGTTTTTAGAGGTGATTGAATTCATTTACTTCTTATAGACTAGGTTTAGTGGCACATGATATGAACTAAAGGAGTTTTAATACCTATCTAGGAAACTAGACCGTGTTTAATACACTGCTTAGTGTTTTACAGGTGGTGTACTTATGATTAGCCAAGCTGTTGATGACATAGATAAAAACGTCATGGCTCTGATGAGAGTAGAGGATGAGGCCACTTGGAGTCAGTCAGGTCTCTTTGCAAAGGTGGATTCATTGGGAGGCGTAGCGTGATCTTTACTTCCCCCGTCACTTGCTCAGGTTATGGAACGTGTTACTCAAGTATCGACTCAAACTTTTGTTCTGGGCTTTACCATTACCCAACTCGAGGTTTCTTCCACTTTACCTTTTACATTTTCCTTTGGTTCTTTGGGTCAGAAGGGTTACAGACAGTTCAAGGTAGACAGTTTGGGGATAAGGGTGGGGTCTCATTGGAGAACTTGCGACCTGCTCACAAATCACCGAACTCGACTGGTGTAAGGCGGAAAGTTTGGAAGGCCAACAAGAAGGCATGAAAAATGGTGTTGGGGGCGGATGTAGGACTTGAGGAAACTTGTAGATTGGCTCTTTGCGGCTTGGTAGGAAGATTTTCCTACTCCTACCTACAAAAAGAGCTTGTTCAGGCTTGGTTTGAGTCCAACTAGTTACCTTTTCTCGGATACTTGCCCGAGGTCCTTTATCTGACAAAGGTGTGGATGGGATTTATTTGTAGAACGCCTGAAGACAAGTCTAACATGGCACTCTCTTATCCTTCTAAACACAAGGAATATCTTCCCTTTCTCTACTCCAAAGTCTCTTGGGGATCTTCTTCTCTTCTAGTGTAGAAAAAAAGAGCCCAAGATTATTGGTTTCCTACTTCAAATGACCTAGACGATAAACAATTGGCCAAAAAAATCCATACGAAACACTAAGATTGTTGTAGGTTTGTGGTGTTTGCTTCAAATATTATGGACATTTTAGATACGATTTGCCCTGAAAAACATCTCATTTCCTCTTATAATATTAGTAGCAAATTCCTAGCCTCCAGATGCTCTTTCCAACAATGTGTACTTGGGGTTCCCTTACCATTATAGGCATAACAACCATGTTTTCCCACAAGTTCCCTTCAAGAGGAGTCTTTGAATGGGATAGAAATGCTCTATGAAGAATGGAGAATCTACATGGGAGAGGAATGCTCTCAATTTGAATGAGTGAAAATGACCCATGAATAAGGTGAAAAATGGTTCCCCCAAGAGGTTGTATAGGACAAGTGCACTCTTCCCAAAAAGCATGGAGAAATATCCAAAGGGCCACCCAAGTCAAAGATTGATGGAAAATATTTGTAAAGAAGTATGGGCAAGGAAGGTTGTACCTCAAAAAATAAATGTTAAGAAAAATCACCCCTATACCATTTTCTATACCATTTTCCTCTTCTCTTCTTGTGATAACATGATCCCCTTCTTACTTCTCAAACAACCTTTCTAATGAAATATTATATCATTATATATTCTTTTTATTCATGAATTTACATAAATATAAATAGACCATAAAAAATATAACAATTACACCATAATTCTAACCCACCATAAAAACTCATACACATTTGTTAATATATACATTATATCTATTCTACAATATTCCTCCTCTTTGATAATAACACCTACAAATAAATACAATTTTTTCTTATTACCAAGATAAAGACAACATTGCAAACAATCTCAATCTCACATTATTGCAAACCTTCACATTGTCGTTGTAATAGGTTAGTGGGTTATTCACATCACCACAATCATTCCACATTGTATATATCAAATCACTATAATTGCAAATTGTGGATGTTGCAAAAATATATCATGGGCCTTTTTCTTTCCACATCTCACATGAATTATGTTTAATCTACTTAAACATAGTTGTGACATGCCCACTCAACACCTAGTCAACTTCATTGTCATTGAGACATCTTTTTCTTATCATTAACTTTTCTTAATATTTCAATTTGATTTTTTTTTGGAGAATGATGTTTATACTTTAGTTTTTTTAGCACGATATTATGTTATGAAGAGTGTTCTTATATTACCAAAATCATTTAAAACTTGTATTCAACTTCTTATTGTATATCTCGTGGGAATTTTTGAATCTACGTTTCCATGTAAACACAAACTTGATCACCTTGTTGTTTATAGCTAGACCACACACAAGTACTACTTTTTTTTTTTTTTTTTTAATTTTAAACGTTTCATTTTTAAAATATTTTAAATATCAAAACATTTAAGCATTTAAGTATAAAACGAAGAAAAAAATGTCATTATCTATGACACTACATGCAATCTTTTAAAGATCAAAATGTCATTATCTATGACACTACATGTAATCTTTTAAAGATCTTGTATAGATCCTTTAAAGGAAAATAAAAAAAACTATATATTTAATGGGTGTTATTTTTGCTTGTATAAGTTGTAATTGGATTAGATATTCAGAGCTTAATTCAGAGGTAAATTGGATTCAATAGAAGCTCAAAGCCTTATCAACACAAGGTTTAAAGTTGTTACAACAATATAATCATTAAGAGCTCAATCATGTCATTTGTGGTAATTGAACCTAGGTGGGGGAAGATAACAATCAATTCTCCTAACCACACAAACTAAACTCAATTGATATTTTTTTTTATGTAATGCATTTATGAGGGAAACCTACCATGTACTTCCACTCATTCCAATGATGGTACCCAAAACCAAATTTTGTAAAAGCTCAAAGATTTGTCAACAATATATTCATTTAAAGTTCAAAATGTCACTTGTGGGAATTGAACTTGGATAGAGAGGATAACACTCCTCTCAATTGTGGGAATTGAGCTAGACCAATTGACAAATGACTCTTCATGTTATAGAGGAGGTTAATGATAACACCATTTTATTTTAATGTGCCATATTTTTAATAATACAAGACACAACTTTCTCCAATTTCATATCTTAATTACTTTTCAATACTTATGAATTAATGAAAATCATTATTGTTTTTATTTTCAATATAATTTAACATTGACATTTTGAAAAGTATTTTATCTATGTTTTTCTATCTTGAAAACTATAAACATCATCATCTTCATATATATATATATATATATTAAATATGTAAATATATTTTATTAATAAATAAAAATTTATGGGGTTGTTGGTGTGGGAGGGGTTATTTCTAACCCTAGAGGGACAATAGTTTATCGTTATGCCTAGAGTCTCGGTATTGCTTCCAATAATGTGGTTGAAGCTTATGCGCTCTAGCAAGGGTTAAATCTTTCCAAAACTCTCAATGCATGAAACCTCACAATGGTTGGGATTTCAAATTAATAGTCAAATATTTGATTTCCAATTTGTTCCCCGAGGATTTTAGGTTGGCATCAATTCTTAAAAGAATCAAACATGTAAAAGTTGCATTTGAAAAATTACATCGCTACCACACATTGTGTGGGAACAACTTCATGATAGATTATCAAGCAAACTTAGCCACTAAGGGAAAATGGGGGTTTTAATTATCAATGGTAAACATTATGAACAATTGATCCCATGAATATGTGTAATATCCTTGATAGAACTTAGGAAAGGATAATATGTTGGTTGTCCAATCTGATTGTGTTCCTTTGTCAAAATATTTTGTATTACCACTAATTATGTTGGATGACAACTTTTAACGAACATTTTGCATGAATTCTAACAATAGTTATTTCTTCAAGCATATTGCATGCACCCAATGAACTCATGAAATAAAAGAGGCAATTTCAGATTTTTTTTATTATGAATGGAAATTAGAATACAATAATAATAAAGTTCTAATGGTTTTTGTAGTAGCTAAAACAATTACTACACAACACAAGCAAAAACCCAGAATGCCTTAGCCTCCTTAGTGGATGATGCCAACTGCTCCACGTGTAAAATAGGGCTCATGATCCTCTTCTCTGCCCTCACAACTCTGCAGTGGTCCCACATCCCTCCTTCAAACCCTCTCTTCTCAATGATTGGGGTTACGACCCCCTCCTGGACCTCGCAACATAGTAGTTGGCCTCACGACCCTCTCCTCTAGACCCCTCGGGGCCTGTTGGTACCCTCGCGGCTCTACCAAGACCTCTGTAGCCCTACCAAATGGTGGATGATCCTTTACGGTGCCTCCACGTCCCCTCCTTGGCTCATGGTTCTACAAATGGGAGGTATTGGGCCCTCCAAGAGACTCGTAACATCCCTCCACGACTGCCACACCCTCACAAACCTTCACGGTTCCACTAAATCACCATATCCCTGTAAAATAGAAGAATCAACCCTCCAAGATAACCCACGAACCCTCCAAACAAATCGATGCACCAATAGATTGACAAAAAATCATCCAAATGGAGCTCCAATGGAAATCCCATATGGATCCCCCTCTTGTCTAGCTAGGGTGGATATTGCACCACCAAAACCAAACTACAATGGAAGGGTTTTGCCAAAATCCCAACAAAAACTTGGCTCACAAGAACACTCCAAATAAGAGATCAAATCATAATGAGGAAAGAGTAGTGCTACTCTTCCTTTATACTTCTTTGAACCCTTTCTAGATCTTTCCTCTTTGACCAAATCCACATAACCCTTATTCCCCTTTTGATTTTTACTTAAACATTTTAATGTTTAAGTAATTAATAATTTACCTTTTTACTTAATGTCACTTTAGAATATAACATCTCCCAGTTAAATGACATTAAATAAACCCCCTACGAGAGTCATATAGACTACTAAGTCATTCTTCGTCTTCGATCAAGTGGAAGGGGACATTATAATATGAAATGAAAGGCTCATGTATTTTCACATCAATTCGACACGTGGAAAATCACATGACATTACTCTCCCATTATGCGAGGACTAAAATGACAAGACATCACCAACAAATATAAATTGTATTTCAATAGAGAAATGGCCATATCACATAAACTTCAAAGTATAGTTTGCTAAATATAAATGGGGCTTTCAAGACCTAACTTTATCTCTATGACTCCTAAGATAGGACAAAATATAGCAATTTGTAAAAGTTTCTTCTTGTTTTTCTTTGTGAGAGACTCTTCGCTAGAAAAAACAAGAGAAACATATACAAATATGTTTAACTATGATTGTAAACCCTTTCAAACTTATGCATTATGATTGTAATTCATAGAAGTCAATTATGCAATTGATAACATGAATATTAATTAATTTGCATTTGATTGTTTTTTTTTTCCACAGGAAATTTCACGTGGGAAACTCCCCCGATACTTCCCTACTTGGTGGATGATATGAGATGCTAAACCGTGACCCCAGAGATACAAGGCTCGAACCCATGACTTCTCCCCCGACCGAGAAAATGTTTGCATGTCTTACCAACTGTGCTATCTCATGGGACTTGCATTTGATTGCTTGCTTATACACTATGACTAAGATTTAATCCAACAAAATTAATTGTTGAAACCTCCCATTTGTTTTTATTCACGTTTTCTATATTTAATTATTGGCTTTGACCTATATATTGACTTCCTTTATTGTTTAGGTGCAAGCGACTAGTGACCCATACCTTATACAATGTGTGGAAACTATCTTTTTTCTTGAATCAATTAGATCTAGTAAGACTGTTGTGGAAGTCAAATCGCTTCATAACACACTATATGACACATTAATGGACTGTAAAAAAATTATGCTCCCTTTTTGGAAAAGGTGTTGTACAATGGGTGGAAGAGTTTTGTGATTTTTCTTCCTTCCAAACTAATTACATATGGATTGCTTGAGCTCTAATGGAAAACGAAATCAGGTAAGAAATTTAGAAATAAAAATGATTTGTAAATTAAATTTAAAATCAATATGCAGTGAAAAATCTCTTTCTCAATGAGATTCCTTATGGGGCTACATGACTTATCATTCTATTGAATTGTAATTTTTTAATGTTTTAATTTCCGTATTTATTATTCTATTTAATTTAATGTTTTAATTTCCCTATTGCATTTTATTGTTTCAAACATTTTTTCTCCAATTATTGTCATTTAACCACTTGGACTCTCAATGTATTTGATATGACTTATCATTCTGTTGACTCTGTCTTTATAGCTTGATATGACTTATCATTTTATTGAATTGTAATTCTTTAATGTTTTAATTTTCCTATTGCATTTTGTTGTTTCAAATCTTTTTTTTTCAATTATTGTACTTTAATTATTTAAATTCTCAATGTTTTTGATTTATTATTATTTTATTTTTCTTACATTATGTTATTTCAAAACTTTTAATATTTTCAAATTTTGTCCAAATTTTATTTTTTCTATAGATAATTACTTTTGCCTTTATTATGTTTTTGAATTATCTCCAGTTTAGTTAACTTAAATTATGTCATTGCAAGTTTCGAGTTCATATCTTATCATTAATATGTATTACTGAATTAATGTGTTTGCTATATTTTTTAAGCTTTGTTTTAATTTCTAAATTTGAAA
>ML780477.1:69950-80832 GCA_009831015.1 Picea engelmannii
TATAAATAAATGCATTATGTATGTATAAATGTATCCATTCAAATCAATGAAAATTAATTCCATTATGTGAAATCTATTAAGTATTGTTAAAAAAACACTCTCTCGTATTATTTTATTTATTTATTTGTTTTATCGCCAAATTTCAAAGGTTTTAAATCACTTTTTATTTTGTTGCTTTGAGTATGTAGTATGTGATTTGATATTCCACATTTAAATATTTTAGCCTTTATTTGTTGTTGGTTAGAGTCAATGATCCATGACAACATGCTTACACCATTTCCAAGATTTTAAGGCTTTGGAACTACTTTTCTTTTTAGTTGGATTGATGAATAAAATGTTTTTAGAACTTGAATTTTTCATTTTCAGTGTTTTGATATCTTTAAGTTTCTTAGCATTTTATTGGATTCAATTTTAAGTAGAACAAAACATGATTTGTTGTTGATTTGTTATCATTTTCTAGATATCCATGGGTATCAAGTCTTAGTTAGTGTAGTAAGCTTGCCCATGATAACAATGCAACCAGTAATGTTGTTGAATCAAATTGCCTCCACACCCTGTTTCTAGCAATGGTAGATGGTAGGGTGGTTTAATTAAGTTGTTTGATAGATTGCATAATAGGGTGACCTTGGGAGATTTACCTTATAAAAAACAATTACATTTTGTAAAAGAAACATTAGATACCTTTTCTCCTTTGGCCAACATGTTTGGGAATTTTGATGTGGAATGCTCAACTAGAAAGCCTCTGCTTCAAGCACTTTAATCTACGGGAGTATGATGAGTTGTCTTTCAAACTTGTTGAGGGTTCTAGGGAAGTAACTGTCATATTTGCAATTGGAAAGTTTGATGAATCTCTAGTGAAAACATCTCCTATCATGTGTTGTTTGCTATACCAAAGAGATTGTACAACATTCACAAGAAGATGTTGAAGTGAGTCTTCTCTTTTATCTTTCTCAACTTTCATAAAATATTCGAGTAGCTTCTGTTTGGATTTTATTTTTAACAAGTTTAATCAAAGTTATTTCTAATCTAGAATTTGTCTCATTTTAATTTCTAAGAAGACATTGAGCATTGATGAAATTCATGACCTTTGTGGGCTTTGGTTAATCCTCCTGAATGAGGAGGATTGCTATGTTGCTTTGAAAATTGTTGATGATTTCTATCCCAATGTAATCGGGAAGCTAAAATATTACATATATAATCCAAAATTCAATGGACATGATTACCTTTTGAAGTTTGAACTAGAATCTTTAAGTCTATTAACTTATCACTCACTAGTTGATTTTTATTAATTATAATGTGCTTGCAACACTTTTGATGATAGATTAATTGTAAATATTTTGTATATGCTTCCATATATCAATCATTGCACATGGCAATATGCAATGAAGATATGCTTCCATTATAAATGTAATTGGACAAAAAAAAATGCACTAGTTGATAGCGTTTGGATTGGTTGCACATTAAAAATACAAGGAAGTAATCCAAACACTCTTCCTTCATTATTTAGATGGTGAAGGTAGAAATATGGTTGATAACATGCCATAATGAAATTATTAACATTAAGTTGCAACTTGCATGGAAGGGTGCAAATTTTATACCAACCCACCCTTTTCCTTCTCATAAAGACCATTGCCCATATTTTATACCAACCCACCCTTTTCCTTCTCATAAAGACCATTGCCCATAAATTGATAAGCTTTGTGGATCACCATGTAATATGCATGTTCCAATTTTTGTGATAATTATGGAAGATGAAAAAGTGAATGGTCCTTATAACAAAATTTCTTTAGAGTGTACAATTATCTTATCATGTGACTATTGTCCAAAACATAGATGTGGGTATGGAATATTTTAATTTATTTTAGGGCCATTTTGAATACATTGTTAAATTAAAATAAAGTTGGAACCGATTCAGAGCAATCTTGTATGATATTATATAGAAGAATTTTGTTAATGTTAAATTGGAATAAATTCCATTAAAAGGTGTGTTTTTTAGCAATTTATTATAGTTCCTTCTGATCTATATCAAGAAATTTCATTTAACCCAAATTAATCAACGACTTTTAATTGAATTCAATTTTCTACAATTTCTCAAACAATGTAAAATTCCCATGTAATTTACAGTTAAATGATTATTGGCTTGTATAATTTATTAGATGTTGTTTTGCATATGACGGTGTAAATCTACCCCCAAATTGAACTGCGAAGAAATTTATTCAGAAAATGAGTAGTTTCAATTCCCCTTTTGTATTGTATGTCATCCCAATCAAAGAAGAGATTAGACCGAGACTAAACCATGAAATTATCAGTGATCCTTATTACCCCCCCAGTCTAGGGGTAACTAAGGAGATGATGTCTTGAGGCCTGCAGGTAGCACAAATGGAGTACCGAGAGCCCAATGCATAACATAGTTCATAGATCCCCTCTGTTTCACCACAATTCGCCATCATCATCATTTCAGCAGAGAAACATCCACTACACCGACTTGGCTCCCAGAAGACAACATGTCTTGCTTTATGAGGTAACAAGTCTGGTCTCATGGTAAGTGTCACTTTAATATTTGAAGCATTTTGTCATGTTGCAAAGAATCATTTCTTGATTATTGAACGTTTTCTTGGAAATTATACCTTTTACCTAATTTCAACTTGGTGGTTGTCATGGTTTCCTAGTAAGTGGTCACCCTCAGGAAAAGGGTTTCTAATGGGTGGTTCCTTGAAGGTTCATCGTACCATTCCCCACTTGCACTTACCACTTTCCACACTTCTTCCCTTTTGTTTCCTCATCTTTTCAGTTTTTGGGCTCATTGACCCCAATAAGGGCTTGTACCTCATTTCATAGGAAGAAGGGGATAAAGGCCCATAGGTGTTGTATCTGGAAAAACTTAAAATCCAATGAATTATCCCTACATATGCTCTCCCTAAGGTCAAAAAATGAAACGCTTCTCCATAAAAAATGAAGGACCTTTTAAAACACATAATTAATAAATGTCTTGCTTGATGGGGGAATGCATTTGCAATGTCCTTTACTTTCCATTGCATATGGCACTCAAAATGTTCCTAACTTCAAGTGGAATTGCGGTGCTCCTTACTTTCCAATGCACATAACACTCAATGTTCAAACCCTAATAAATTAATGGAAAGGGCTTGGAAAAAGGTTGCATTGCAAACGAGGGATGCAACACACCCTACACAAAGGCACCCATAAATGAGACAATATGAACCCTTGATATTTCAAGAAACACATGCTCAAAAGTATTCTCCCAATCCATATCGCTCTTGTTACATGATCTATAGAGGGCCTTCTTGGGAAAAATTCCTAGACTTGCGTGTTGGCTTACCCAATAGGGCACCATGACACCCCTCCCATACCTAAATTTGGAAAAGTTTATAAGGTCTTTGATAATTTGTTTCATTTGAAAGGGGGGATTTGGTGCACATGTTTGGGTGGTTCTTGTATTAAATTTGGTTTACCTGGCATGATTCGTGTGACTTGTGGACCTTGGAGGGCGTACTTATTTTTCTTTGCAGGATCTTTCCCACTGGATGAATGCTAGACCCCACACATGGGGCACCATTGATGATGAGTGTTTCACATTGAGGGTGGGATTATGTTGCCTTTGGAGGCACCTGGATATCACCATAGGATGATATTGCACCCCCTTCCACTTGGACGTTGGTTTTTGGAGGCCTGGGATGTCACCCATTAGCCCTTGACGTCACCCTTGAGCTAGGGTTTGATGGATCACATGGTGGTTGGATAGGAGGAGACCATTGAATGACACATGGCCTTTGGAGGCCCAATGTTTCACCATTTCATCCTTGACATCACACTTATGAGCCCCATCACACTTATGAGCCCCATGTCACCCTTCTAGGGCATGGCATCACCTTATTAGGGTTTATTTTGATGTAAATTTTATATTTTGAATTTATGAAAAGATAATTAAGAGGTCGGCCCCTCTTGAAGAGACGTGGATTTTCACTTGCATCTCTTGGATGGCTATGGTTTCCATATAAATATGGCTAGCCAAATTTCATTTTTAATCATCATAACTTCTCACCTTTGTTAGAGGACTACTTCTGAGATTTTCACTATTTATGAGTGATTGACTCTTTTAAATCATGCGCTATATTTTGGATGTCAAGTGTGGATGCTTCTTTGCTGATTTTTGGATGGTATTGTTGCAATTAGATTTTATTCTTGTCATATCTTGGTGAAGTAAGTAAATTTATGCAACTTTATTTCATTAAATGTTTCATGGAGAATTTTACTTGTTCATATTTAAGATCTTGCTTGACAAAACCCTAAGGGAGTAGTATAAGTGCTTCCTCCTCTCACAAGGTTAATAATATACAAAATTTGTGAAGGAAATCCTACCTAGTGTTAGACTCCTAAAGCCCTAAAGTGCTAGCACTTTAGGATTTTATCCCTAGATTCTTGATTCTTGACCTATGTGAAATTACAAGAAGGGAGAAAAGGTTTCCAGGGCCCAAAAATGCTTGCACCCTAGAAGATCCCTCTCCTCAATATTTAATCTCTAAGGCCCTAATTTGCGAGCACCTTAGAAATTAAATCCTACATCTTGGTTACATCTAGATCAAGTTCCAATTTAGTTGCATTTGTTATTGTAAAGACTCCATAGCTCTAAGGAACTAATCTTTAAATCTCTTTATTATGGTGAAAGTGATAAACAAACTCTCAATTTTAATTCTCTCAAGTTTCCTACTAACACTAACTTAAGCTAATTTTCAAATAAACTTGTTGTTGTTGCAAAACTTTGCTACAACATACTAACATAAACTAATTTGCTACATGCATTGCTCTAATAGTAGCCTAACATACCCATAAATTGCATCTAACAATTGGACAATGTTCTATTGATTTAATGCTAAGTTTCCACGGTAAATTATTGCAATTTTGAATTGTATTTCTTGTTTTTGTTATAATTTATCTATTGTTGTTGTACTACTGTAATCTGCTACAATTTCATAACAACCATAGTTATGTTTGTTGTCTAGTGTCTTAAAGATGTATTACTTGCATACTTGTACTTGGAAATCATCATATATATACTATAAGTGTTCTTCTTATGGGAATGTAGTCAAATAATCTTATTATCTATTATTTCTCCTTGACCTAGAAGTTGACTTAGGTGATTAAGAGAGGGGGCAATAAGATTGGCTAAAAAACTTGATACTTTGATCCCTTGAGGTCACCGAGGAAGCCTCCCCTGTGGTGGACCTCCTCCATCACTAAAACAAGGGGATTTATTACTAAGGTGATAGTGGTAGGATTTCCTATAGTTACGAATATTTGGGGACTTGCGTTGAGGCTTTGGAACAAGTAAAAATCCTGCGATAACATTTTGGCGCCATTTCTAGCGAGGATTGAGTCATTCTCCTCAATGACATATTTTTTTTTAAACCTCTACTGAAGCCCTTATCTTATAGGTTTATCTGGCGACTCCATTGAGGGTGATTCCCTCATCTTCCATTGATGATCTAAGGTTGATCATATAGCAACTCCACTAATACATTTTGAGTTTTTTTTCCAAGTAATGGAGTTATGGATTTTCAGGAATGGTTTCCTTGTATTGATTTTGAAAGCATCCCTAGATACCCAAACAAGTATAAGGACAGATGGTTAGAAAAATTTCCAAAATTCAATGGACAAGTTGTTTCCCATATAGTAAAGTTCTTGAAATACAAACAGGGTATGGGGGAGGTTGAAGACGTAAGAATACAATAGTTTGTGGTATCCCTATAATTTGATGTCAAGGTTGGATCAAAGCCACTTGCAAGCCGAAAACCATCTTATCTCTCACATATATCATTAGCAAATTTCTTGAGTACAAGAATTCATAGTCTCAGACATATGAAGGCACTCTTCAATAGCTCGCAACAACCCTTAATAAGGAGGGTTTCTTCTCGGGTCCTCTTATAGGAGACCTTAGGTAATCGCACCATGCCCTATAAACATGGGAATTCTCATGCTCATGATGAAAACAATACAATGGTAGTTGCTCCACTAATTGAGGATGAAGAACCAAAAAAATGTGAAGACTTCTCCTAAAGGATGAAGGAAAGTGTCAGAGAAGATAAGAAGTTTTGCAAGGAATCGGTTGATCAATGCACAAATATACATCTATTAATTGACCTTTGTGTGTGAAGATGAGAAGAACATGACCATGGTTTTGAAAAATATGAACAAAGTCTCAAAACTTTAGGAGAGGAAGATATTTCTAAGGAATACTTCCAAGTAAAAACACTTTGTGCCAGCATACGAGACAAGTATGACCAACCTTGGGTTTTATCCAAGATATTGGAGTTGAATGCATATGGAGAAAAATGGCATGATTTAGAGGATGTATATCTTGATGAAGCTCTCCCTTTAAACAAACAAGCAAGTGATGAAAAGTTTAATAATGAAGAACCTCCATGTCTTGAGCATGCCTTGGATGAAGAAGGTTGCACATCTCCAAGGAAAGAACCCAAAGGAGAAGATTATGAAGAGGGTTATCAATCCCTCAAATAGGAGCAACAATTACCTCATGACTCTATTGAGGAGAATGAAGAGGCTCATCAAGAAGATGAAGTGTTGATGTATGCCCCTCCTTTTGATGAAGTCGTCCAAGCCTCCATGCCTCCTGCACATGAATAAGAGAAAATGGAAAGTTGCACTCCCTTCCAAGACTTCAATGATGTTCTATTCTATGATTCAGAAAGTGAGGAAGTATTGGAGGAACCGTTGGATGCACTAGACCCTTCATGTTATAATGAAAGTGATGATGTGATTAATAATATTGATGAGTTTATGCATGTTGGGAGACATAAATGGGATGTTATTTCTCATGATGGAGATCCCATTTACGACATTGAAGGTAATTTTCAATTGTTTCCTTTACAACAACCATGTGTGATTGCTACTAATTAAAATGTTTGGCAATGTGAAGATGACATGATCAAAAATTTGTTCCAACCACCCAAGAATGACTCACTGCAACATTCTCATGATGATTTTTCATCATACCTTGGGGGGGTTTGATACATATTATTTTGAGTACTTGGATTTAATCTATGAAGAAAAATTTCCACCACCGTTGTGGTCCAATTTTGATGAGAGTAAGGACATGATTTTCCCTAAGAAGGATTTTTTTGAAAAGACTTTCCAGCCTTATCCTTTTTCACCTTGCTCTTCCATAATAGATAGGGTTGTTATTTCTCCTCATGATATTCACTTACCTGTGGGATAGAGTTGTTTTCAACCTGTGGTTTGTTGTGGAGGTTTGCATTTTCACACACATAACAAGCAGACCTTGGGTTGGAAGAAAATTGTTTTCTTAGGACCCGGTTTCATCCCTTACCTTGTGACCTCTTCTCCCATAGACAACCATAGAACCTTCCATGGGTTCCTTCTCATCCCTTCTTCTGGAACTTCCGGTGATAACTTTGTAGCTAAGGATGAGGATTTTCCTTCGTCTGATTTTCTTGGCCTTGTCATGGGATGGATAGGGTAGGGTTGTGATACCTCATTGTATGATTTTGTCCCTCCCTCCCACCTCCATGAGTTAGATTTTATGGTTGGATATGATATAATGACTGCTCTAACTCATGATATTTTTGTGCTTGACTTATCCTTGTGTTGGTTTGTGATGAAGCACATGGGTACATGTTCTGGTACAATGCTAGGATGGATTTATTGGTTATATGATCATACCTAGCATTTCAACTAACATAGATTAGAGTCAGTAGGGTAGGCATTTGCATCCTGCATCTCTGAAAAATGTGTTGATTGGTTGTTGGGATATATAAACTTGATTCCAACTACTTACTTTCTAGTTTTCGATCACTTTCTCCCAAGTGAATGTTTTCATTAAGTCTCAGGGAGATGATGTGTCTAATGTATATGTATAAACACTATATATGCACAAATGTATCCATTGAAATAATGAAAATCAATCCCATTATGTGAAATATATATTAAATAATCAATTCTATTATGTGAAATATATTAAGTTTATCCATTGAAATAATGAAAATCAATCCCATTATGTGAAATATATATTAAGTAATCAATTCTATTATGTGATATTAAGTAGTGTTCAAAAAACATTCTCTCATATTGTTTTTTTGGTACATTTTCAGATTTCAAAGGCTTTGAATCACTTTTTATTTTGTTGCTTTGAGTATGTAGTATGTGACTTGATATTTCACTTTTTAATATTTTAGAAAAAACATAATTTTTCTTTTTTTTAGTTTTCATGGTTAGCATTCATTTGTTGTTGGTTAGTTTGATGAATATAATGTTTTTAGGCTTTGAATTTTTCATTATCGATTTTTTAAGATCTTTAAGTTTCCTATCATTTTATTGGATTCAAATTTTAAGTAGAACGAAACATGATTTGATGTTGATTTTTCATCATTTTATAGATATCGAGGGGTATCAAGGCTTAGTTAGTGCAGTAAGATTTTGTAAGTTTTAAACCTGTGAAGTAAAGCAATGCATATAGATTCTTAAGCAAAGCAAAATTTAATCAATGGCTCATACACAGAGTACACAAAGATTTTATACCAGAAACCCTCAACCGGGAAAACCTTTCTTATATTCATTATCTCGAATTTCACCATACAATATATACAATATTTTTAGGTATTTCGTAGATACCAAAACCCTAATCCCTTAATCCATGATTAATTTACAAGACCGCTAAAAATAACAAAATCTACTAAAAATAGCAAAAACCGCCCAAAAATAATTTTCGGGGCACTGCCCTGAACGCTACGCGTAATCAGGGGGGGCATACCTGCCCCCCCCTGGGACCCTCCTAGGAAAGCGCCTGGCGCACACGACACAAATAGAACTACTAGAGGGATCGTCAAACGCAGTTGTCATATCTGATGCGCCCACACACACACATGCAAAGAATATAGCACATACCCAACAAATTTCCCATGATAACATTACAATTAGTAATATTGTTGAATCAAATTACCTACACCTTGTTTTTAGCAATGACATATGTCACAGTGGTTTAATTAAGTTGTTTTATAGATTGCATAAGAGTGTGACCTTCGAAGATTTACCTTATAAAAAACAACTACATGTTGTAAAAGAAACATTCGATACATTTTGTCCTTTGGCCAATAGGTTTGGGAATTTTGATGTGGAAAGCTCAACTAGAAAGCCTCTGCTTCAAGTAATTTAATCTATAGGAGTATGATGAGATGTATTTCAAACTTGTTGAGGGTTCTAGGGAAGTAAATGTCATGTTTGCAATTGAAAAGTTTGATGAATCTCTAGGGAAAACATCTCCTATCATGTGTTGTTTGGTAGACCAAAGAGATTGTACAACATTCACAAGAAGATGATGAAGTGAGTCTTTTCTTTTATCTTTCTCAGCTTTCATAAAATATTCGAGTAGCTTCTGTTTGGATTCTATTTTTAACTTCATGTTTAATGGTGCAGGCACGCGCTCGCTTGCACGCCCGCTCACAAGATCTTCCTTTTACCACGACCCGAAGAACTCTAACATTCCTCGATTTCCCTATCTGGAAATCTGCACCCACAACAATCCTCGTGGGATCCCCCTCTTCTTTGCAAATTGGGAGATCAGACTTCGCAACTCCGCGAATCCAATGGTCGAGCGTTGGTTCCACGAATCCCCGAAACCCGATATAAGTCAACGCTGACCCTTTCCTTTACCTTGTCGGAACTTCTCCTATCGCGATTTCGGCACTCGCGATATCGAATGCCTTGTCTCTCCGACTCCTGAACCCCGAACCCCGATACGCCGAACCTCCGATGCGCTCGCAGGTTGACTTTTCAATGCCCGTCACCTCCATCGGGATTTCAGAGTTCGCGGTATCGCGAATCCTAATACAATTGTTTTGGGACTTTTCGCTGCGAATTCCCAATGAGATGTGCCACCTGTCCACCTACCGACTCTGCGGTGGTCCCATACTATTCTTGTAACCATCGGGATATCGCATATCACAATATCGCGATTCGCGTTGCGATGTTTACGAAGCTCAACCTATGAAACCCCGATATATGAAACCACGTGTGAATCCAACGACCCTTGTGGCTCGGATCAACAGCTCTACCCTCCTGAGATTTAAACCTCTTGAGAATACCTGCAGTATCTCCCCTGCACCTTCTCGAGATCTAACAGCTCATGGGATGTCGTGAATCCTCTTCGGAGAATACCGACCATCCGTTCCTCCTGATGAAATCTGCAAAATGACTATGTATTCCTCCGCGGAACTCGTCCACCTGCGTGCAAACTTGCAACGCTTCTTTCCAACCTTCAAGGCACAACTTCTCTGCGCTGTCCTTCAACAAATTTGAAGGCCTATCCCTCCTGAGATTTCCCATGACCTTCAAGTCCTTCAGGAAAATCTTGCATGCACTCCTTGCGGCAACCTTCAACCACGTCTAAGTGTTGAAGTCACTCGACTCTGCGCACACCTGCGACAACAGTCCTTCAATTCTCGCTCAGGTTCGCACCCCTGAACTTCACTCAGCGTGCACACTCCTTGCACGGCTCCTGTCCCCAACTGTACTTCTGGGATGAATGAGGACAAAAGTGATCTCTATCTGAAACCTCTGTCAACGCACTCCTTGCGGACACTTCAACTACACTCCTTGCAGGAATTCTCTGGCTCAAATAGAGAAACAATTGAAACTCATTCCTTCTTCCTCTCAGACTTCAATTTAAACATGAAATCATATACACAGCATATAAAGCAAATGTATAACAGGAAGAAAGCATTCATGAGTATAGCATTCAACATCAGTACACAGAGAACAGACACAAAACCATGTATTTGAATCAAAGCTTTCTTCTATTAATTCAAATATCTGTACATGGGTGGTCTTACAC
>ML780477.1:89929-106659 GCA_009831015.1 Picea engelmannii
AGGAAGTTGGGTAAAATAGTTAGAAGATAACCCTTAAAGGAAGCTACATGGAGAGTATAAATAAGAGAGAAAGGGTATCCCATTAACACCTAATTGAGCACATTGAATATCTCTTTTATGAAATGTTATGAGTAGGTATTATTAACAAATCTGAAGCAGTGAGTCTGAAGCAACGACGTTCAGTGAAGAGAAAATTTGCAGAAGTCGAAGGGTCGAGACTATGGTTTATGAACTAGAGTTTTACTGAATAAATCCGCGAGTTGTAGAACTAGAAGGACTTGGGTATCCACAGGTCACAGTGGGACAAAGCGCAGACATCCATGAGCTTACTGAAGACAGAGTGCAGATCTATTTCCAAAGCTGAAGAAAAGTAAGATCAGATCTATCATTAGTGACAAGTTGTAGAGCTGAGAAGAGGCTACATGAATGACTAACAATGAGAAGCTACAACAAAGTTATCTACAATAACAAAAGGTATGTTATATGCTCATCATAAGTAGATCTTTGGTGAATTCTTGTGGTGTAGCCATGGGATATTGAGCTTTTTCCCTTGAGGGACTATTGGTTGTATGGTATATTCTATATAAGATGGATCTACAAGGATACATTGCTGTTGTATTGGTTGATTGTTGTTGGGATACTTCATTGGGAATCTTGTTAAGACATATCCTGTGTTATTTGGAGTATGGTTTCTGGTTTCTGGTTGAGACATATTGTTATCAGTACAAGTTGTGATTGCATAACATTGAGGATTTGATGTATGGTTAATGTAAGGGTTTCTTATATCACACAAGATTAGTGAGATATATGTATGAACCTAGTACATGGTTGTGTTAGATCTACCTGGATATTGGATGAGTATTATTTTCTATCATATCAACCAGTTTGTGAGCAGATACAGAGAGATCAGACAGTGACCGAGACTGAGACAGTGATAGAGACAGAGTGACAGAGACAATATTAGTGATACTATCAGAGCTTTGTGCTAGTCCGTGAGTTACAACAAGAAGATGCATGAAAATCTATGAGTTGCAGCAGGGAAAGGCATGGACATCCGCGTGTTTTAGAATATACAGGTCACATATTTGTAGGAAAGTTTTGAATAAGATTAGTACATGTTGTGATAGGATTTCAGTGACAATTATAACAGTGACAAAGTTGATTAAGTGATAGTGATAGAATATCTACATTTGGAATTTATACTTCAGGGCAGTTGGATGGGGAAAGAATAGGTGGTTGTAGCCTCCTTCTCATTGTAGCCAGAGAATTGGGGAGTTGGTGCTTACCTCACGTTGTAGCCTGAGAATCTAGAGGGTTGGAGCCTCCTTCTAGTTGGATCTAGAAAACAAAAGAAGCTGGTGTTTCCAATGAATGTACTTCTTAAAGAAATATAAGAAAAATCATTTGGTGGTTTTCTCCCACATTGTGTTTCCACGTAAAAATACTAGTGTACTGTGTATGTGTATGATTGCTCATTGTTTATGGTTTATTTATTTTGCACTTATTGAATGGTATTGGTAAATTGATCATAAGGTTTATAACACTTATATACATTGTGGTTAAAAAGGATTAAAAAATACTATTATTGATTCACCCTCCCTCTTAGTAATCTAACAATGTATAAAGGGTATTATTTATGGCAGTAGAATATTCCGATGAATAAGTCTCCGAAGAAGAATATGAAGAGGCATAAGTTGACTACAAAGAATAATTGTTGAGTTCCATAGAAGTTATAAAAAGGGAAAAGAAGAAAAAAAAGTCACTTCAGGAAGAACTAAAAATAAAAGAAGGATTTCAAAATTCAAACTCCGAAGAACTAGAGAAAATGATCACTAAATAAAAAATCCAAGTAGAAGAAGACAAGAGAATTGAAGAAACATTTAGAGAACAATTAGAAGAAAGAGACACGATCATTGGAAATTTGGAAGCAGAGATTGTCACATTGAGAAAAGGCCTTCAAAAGAAAAACATGCAGAACAACTCTAAAGTTTTGGATGACATTATTAGCAGTCAACGACCACATCATGACAATTTCGGAATAGGATACAACTAGGTATAAAATGGCTCAAGCTCCAAAATAACAGATCAAGAAACAAAACCAAGAAGATACACAAAGATAGTTAGAGGATCTCCTAAGAAGGAAGAAGACAAGAAGTTTCATAAGGAATATCTCAGAGATACTCCACCACCCAGAATATTCATATTTCAAAATCAGCAGTAGTTAGAAACAAGAAGGCCTCAAGAAGAAGAAGGATTCAGAATAATAACTCCCTTTATAAGATCTTCAAATCCCATGTATCAAACTATCTTCCTTGGACTATGTTATTCATGTAACAATTTTGGACATAAGGCTGTAAATTATAGAGAAAATAACAGGAACAGAAACAACCATGAAATTTATGCACGAAATGGTTATTCAAGAAGGCCTAGTGAAACACAAAGCAAAAGCTACAACAAGTTTGAATCCTTGAGTACTAAAGTGAAATGCTACAAGTGCAACAATTTTGGACACAAGGCCAAATATTGTAGAATGGCAGATCCTCCAAAAGAATCACAACAAAACAACAACAATTACAAACATGAACCTCAAATAATATGGATAAGGAAGTAGAATCAGTACAACAACAAAGAATGCACACTCTCTCTACAAGATCAACACAAGAAACATGGTTGGTATGTTGACAATGGTTGTTCAAAGAACATGTCAGGTGATAAGGACATGTTTCTAACTTTGAAAAAGGAAAGAGATGGGCCAGTCTCTTTTGGAAATGATAACTCAACCAAAATCATTGGAAGAGGCACAATTAAGATTGGAAGAAAGGATGCCAAGGTAGAAAATGTTCTACTAGAGGAAGATATGAAACACAATCTTCTGAGTGTAAGCCAAATGTGTGATCAAGGTCACAAACTTGTGTTTGATTCACATAAATGGGAGATAATAAAAATAGATTCAGGCAGAGTAGTTGCTACAACTATGAGAACTCCAAGCAACATATACATATTAAGTGAAATTGGAAAGGAAAAGTGATGTTTAGGAAAATAAGATGGTGGTTGGCTATGGAACAAAATAACGGGTCACACAAATTTTGATAATATTGTCAAAGTCATAAAAAAGGAAGTAGTTAGATAAATTCCCCACCTCATGAAGCCAACAAATACATTATGCAAGCATTGTCAACAAGGAAAGAAAACCAAGACCAAGTTCAAATCAAAGGAATACTCCACAACAAGACCATTCGAAATTGTGGATATTGATCTAGTTGGACCAAATAGAACAAAGGGGTTGAAGGGTGATTAGTACTTTATTCTATTGGTTGATGACTATATAAGAATGACTATAGTTTTTTTTCTCAAGAAGAAGTCAAAGGCATTTGAGAAATTCAAAATATACAAGGAGATGGTTGAAAATGAAATAGATTCGAAAATCAAATGTTTGAGATCGGACAATGGAGGAGAGTTTAATTCAAAGGAATTTATGAAATTCTATATTAATCATGGGATAAAGAGGCAATTCTCCATTGCTAAGACATTGTTGACCAAAATTTGGTCACCTATATGTTCCCTCTCCTGGAATAATAATAAAACAAAATATTGGAATATGAAGATTTTTGAACTATTATATGTTCATTACATAGCCCTCGGTATCATCTTCTCCATGCATTTCGGGGAATCAAAATCAGAGTCTCCATGACAAAGATATGCATACTTCTCTCCAGAAGTCCAATGTAGGTATTACAAGAAGAAATATGAAAAATGTTCTAAGTGACACGTTCTCTCCTCTCCTTTCCCTTCATCTCTATTCATTCTCTCATTTTATACTTAGTCATTTTTCCCATTGTCTCATTAATTTCATATTCCCCTTACCATTTTCCACACTTAGCCATTTTTCCCTATTCCTTTCCATGTTCACATTCATTTCCCTTTTTCTTTATTTTCCCATTTCTTTTTATTTTCCTTTCCATTTTCATTATCCCATTTTTCCATTTATTTCCTCTTCCCTTTTCCCTTTCCCAAATTTATGGTAATTCCTTTATTTCCCATATATTTCTTTTCATTTTTCATATTTTCCATATTTCTTTCCATATTTTATATGAACCATTATATACTTTCCAGACTTAGTCTTATTTGCTGTTAGTCCCTAAAGTTTCATTGACTGTGAGAGGGTACAAGCTAGGGCATCATCAATTTATTGCAAAGTGTTTTAAAGGTTTTAATGATTTGGTTTTTTGGGGTAAGGTGGTTGAAAATTGGCTCAAGAGTATAACATAACATGAAAATCACAATCAGAACATAGCATATCCCATTGACTGGTTAAAAGGTAGTCACATAGATGAATTAGACCAATAATAAAAGAGAGGAGGAAGCTTCCAATTTGTCAACTTCACATAAATCCTTGTCTCAGAATATCATAAAGAAGCAAGACCATCAACTTGATATCAAAACTTGAAAATAATTTCCACAGTAAATTTTTCACTGTATTAATTAACAATCAAGAAACAAAAGCATTGCAATCCGAATAATGAATTCAAGCATGAAGAAATGAAACAGAGTAGAAAAGAGTGTCTAACCATCCATATGCCTTTGCTATTAAGTGTCAAATAGAATAATAATGCCTTACAAGGAGTTTTCAGAATAAGTTCTTTGGATCTCCAATTTTTCGACCCAAACACAATCTTTCCTCTGCCTATTTAAACTATCCATAAAACTTCCAGATCCTATCATCTAGTGTACTTTTAATGACTAGATCCGAATAATATATATCTACTAGGGAAGTTATCTCAAAAAGAGATTTTACAATCCAAAAATAGATCATTGCTCAACAACTTGATATTGTATGATCTTGCCAGCATTACATTTGATTCTACAAAATAGGTATTAGTTTGATCTAGTCATACAGTTCGAGGTGTTTGCATTTCACAGGCCAAAAATGAGTAGACAGTGCCATATTTCCTGGAAAACATCAAAATTATGATTGTAGCAATCTTCATGAAACCTTTAGGATATAATCATAGCAGTAGCTTTAGCATTTTTCTGTTTAAGCTTTGTGGTAAGCATGACATTGTGCCAATAGAGTCTGAAGTTTATTTCTTTGAGTTCTTTGAGCAGCGTCCTTTGCTCTTTTTTCTTCTTTTTGAAACCTTGAATCCTTTCTTGCTGACGAGCATTCCATTGTTCTATTTGTGCCTTTTCTTTCTTCAACTGTCTCATTGTTTTCTGGAATTCCTTGATCCTTTCTTTATCAATTCTGATTTTAACCCTGAATTCTGAGAACTCTTCAAAAGGTGCAGGCTCATTCCGATTTAAGGAAACCTTGGGTTCTTTCAATTTAACTTGGTATTTAGAAACCAATCTTGAGCTACATTCTTCATCAAAACTTGTTGAATCCATGGCTTCAGGCACATCTGATATGTGATATGAGTCTACAAGGTAATCCTTTTTATTCTCAGGAATATCACTGATACCTTTAGCAATTTATTTATCTTTTTCCAATCTGGTTGTAGCTCTCGTTACAGGTCTTGTAGATGATGAAAAAAATTGTTTACCTTTGTTTACTGGTTTCTTAAGCAATGGAGTTCCTTTTGCCTTTTTCCTGGTACCTGCTTCAGCATCTTCAGAGTGATCTTCTATAACTATGACGTTTTCTTCTTTGATCGATGGATTATACATGGCTTTAGACTTCAACCTGTACTTGTTGGTAACCCTAGTAGAATTCCTTCTAGGTTTTTAAGACGCAGACACACCTTTATCCTTTGTCCTTTTGACTGCAGTGCCCCTTTTACTGGTTGATGGCGATTCATGCTTGACTGTAGTTTGAGTATTAAAATATTCATCTGAATCTTCTTACCCTTTAACATCTTCCTCAGAAAACATTTTGATTTCTGGATCCAACTTAGGTCTTTTACCTTTGCTATTCCTCGTCACCCTGATATCAGACATTTCTTCTTTAACAGGGGTTTCATCAATTGAATTTTTTTTTTTTTTTCTGTGTAACAGTATTTTTTCCTTTGCCTTTCTTCTGTTTGTTGGATTGTGTGTTAGGATTTAAGGATTGCATGAGCCAGCTTCAGGGCTTCTATAATTCTCTCAAAGAAGACATAACTAAAGTCTTAATTAAGAATTGATGAAACAAGCTACTCTTTGCATTGGTGGAGAGTGAATGCACTCTCTTTGACATCTTTGTCAAGCTTTTGAGTAGAAATTAAGGCTATTTAAGGGATAATCGCCATTTAGATGCATTAATATCCTAATGTGGTAGATATAGACTAGTGAAAATCTACCTTCGCAGGTGATATACCTATGGATAATGATCAGAGCAGTGTGTCATTCAGGTCTAATCCAGCTACAAGGAACTCCCCTTCTCCAATTCGGATTTTGCTTATCTGGAAGCAAGAATTGATTGATAAACTCTGTAACCACATGCTCTTTCTTCCACCATCTTTCTCCTCCAACCAACAATCTGCAAGCTTTAGAAATTGTCTGTTCTATCACCAGCATCAACATCTTCCCGATATCCACCTCGTGACCATCCAAGTTCAGTGAAAAATCCATGGAGACCTGCTCGTCGTAACCTTGAAAAGTGGTAAGGAATTCAAACCACCCGACATCTCTGAACCTTTGAGCCATCTGAGGATAAGCTTTGAGGATTTCAGCACCCTCGGGTTCTAATTTGACTACATGTCCGCTCCTCTTAGGCGCCATCAAAACACAATGCTATAATTGGCACGATTCGGATTTTGAATTTACCACCTGCAATCTGTTAGTATATAACTGTTCTTCTGAGCAAATACCTATGCCTAAAATTCAACAAAATCATACATAGAATGATAGGTTCAATATAATGATCGTTGAGAATTGGACGATTTGAAATGGGTCCTTTGCGGGTACAGAGCAATCCGATCATGTAATGGTTTGAATCACAAAATGATTCCAAAGCTATTGTGGGACACATGCGAACTCTCAAACCACGATCTGTGTCATCATAACGAAATTTGGGTGACGGGCGCATATTAAGGCATGATTATCTTTGTGCTACGGGAATAATGCTATTCTAGTAGCGCTATTAATGACTTAGCATAATTTGAATTTGTAAAGTTCAAATAGGCATATAAAGTGGCACATCATTTAAAACCATGTCTTACAACTCCAAACTTAAATAAATTATTCAAAAAGATGAAATGCAGACCATAACAAGCTAAAAACAATGATTAAAATCAAATGGAAGCAGATAATGAAGTGCAGGTAGGAAGGGTTTGGGAGTAGGGTTTCTCACAAAATCAAAAGCAAAAATTAGAGACCAACATTTATTATGGCTTACCACGGGTTTGCGGGTTGGTTATATTTCCTAAGAGTATGTTTTATCTCTACTACCCTCATAATGCACTTTGAATTCTACCACCTTCATAATGCACATGAATCTTTTTAATACTCTTTACTATGTAATTAATCCAACACTTAGCCAAATACATGAGTTACCATGGGTTCATGGGTTCTCGGGTTCGTAATATAGTATTTCTTTGCAAGTTTTCCCGACCGATTCTCAAGACTTAGAATATTTTACAACTATTTACCTCTCCTCTCCACTTCACCTACACTTAGAAATTTTCACACTCATTCCTTACTACGTGGGATAATAATAAGGGTTGAATTTTCCAAGCTAGTGGGAAGATAATAAGTAGAAGATGCTGATACAAGTTAAAAGTGCTTAAAGTTGACACATTTTTCTAAGACATTAAAATATCAGTCAACTACATTTTTTAATGGGCCTATGTGACAACTCAACTTCACAAGCTCATATCTTGAGATCAAGGCGACGGATTTGGGAAAAATTTATGTCATTGGAAATATAAGACAATGAAGAGCACATCAAAAGTGTTTTACATGGTTTAAATGTAGGTTTTCACTTTCTGAAAATTAAATTACAGTCCTCCTATTTTAATGGGAAATTAATTAAATTGTGAAAATAAAAGTTTATTTAAAAAACTAGTATTAAAAAGGGAAAGAAACAGTTGAGACGGTTCCTGTAACCATCAATGAAGACAATACAAGGACAACAACAAGCAAGTGAAAATGACAAGATACCATCATAGTAATTTTATGTTGATCATATCCTTCTTTTCCTTTATCAAGTCCTTCATCCAGTTATTCTACCTCTTTCACTAGAAAGGTTTAACCGAAGACTGATAACTCCTCTTTTCTTCTTATCAAGCCTTGTTTTTCTTCTACCGCCCACCGTTTTCCTTCTAAAATCTTATTTATTGTATTTATTTTCTTTATGGTACGAGAGATCCCCAATCCCATTCTTTAAGACAAACGCATTAAAAATTTCAAAGAATATGTAACAGACTATATATTTTTTAGAAATTTCAAGAGAGATACTTTGGGAACAATCTTGACTGTGCTTCGTAAACCTGTTTTCAGAATATAAAGTATTTGAGGTTGATCTATCAATATCTTTTTTTGAGCTGCCCATGTGTCCACTCTGTTAAAGTTCTCTTAGGAATGCAGATCATCTTCTTTTTATTTTATGTGATCAAAAATCTTTATCTTAAACTATGATGGATGTGAGGAAATTTTGCTTATTTTCTTTAAATGTGTGAAGTGTGTGATTCCTGGTCCTTTCTCAGGAACTTTCTTTAAAAAGAAAACAAAAACATTTTCCTTTTATTTTCTCGCAATGTTTATGTTTCTTTGAATTACTACGATGAACTTCTTTCAAGTCCCACATTTTGAATATATAGAAACCCCAAAAAAATCTAAAGAGGAGTACCACCTCTATAAAAAAGCAGGGGGATTTACATCCTCGTGAGGTTGTTGTTATGGTCCTAATGGATTCAAGCCTCAACAAAAACCAAAACAAAATGGAGTCATCGAAAGGAAGAACACGACAATTCAGTAAATGGCTTGAACTATGTTAATGAATTCCAAGTTGACAGACGTATTTTGGGTACAGGTAGTGCATACAACACTTCACATTAAAAAAAGAGGAATGCTAAAAAACAACAGTGATACAAATACTTATGAGCTATGGAGAGTAAGACCAACAAATGTGAATCATTTTAGAGTTTTTGGAAGCAAATGCTATATTAAAAGAGAAGATGGAAAAATGGGAAAGTTTGAATCTCGTGTTGACAAAGGAATACTTGTTGGATATTCAAGAACAATGAAAGCATACAAATGCTTCAATCTAAGGATCAAAAAAATTGTGGAAAGCATCAATGTGACATTTGATGAGACAGGTGGGCATGAAATAAAAGAAGAAGGCATGGATTCAATGGAATAGGTTCACGAAGAAGAAGTGAAGGAATGATAAGTAGTAGAAGAGGAAGATGAAGAAGAGAAGCTAGAAGAAGATCAATATCTTCAAGTTCCTCCAAAGACACCTAGCAGACGAATACAAAAGAATTATCCATCTGGTCAGATTATCGAGAATAAATATGTTAGAGTTGAGAAGAATTCGTTCACCAGAACAACTGCACCTAACATTACTATCTACAATTGAGCCAAGCGGTTTTGAAGAATCCAACAAGGATGAATTTTGGATCAAATCCATGGATGAAGAGTTAGATCAGATAGAGAAAAATGACACTTTGGAACTGGTTCCAAGGCCAAGGAACAAGAATGTGATCGGTACAAAGTGGGTCTTCAGAAACAAATTGAATGAAGATGGACATGTTACCAGGAACAAGGCAAGATTGATTTGTAAAGAATACACCTAGGTTGAAGGTATAGACTTTGAAGATACGTTTTCCCCAGTTTCCTAAATGGTAGAAATCAGATTGATCATCTCTTATGCATGCTCCAAGAATATTAAAGTGTATCATATGGACTTGAAATCAACTTTCTTAAACGAGGATCTAGAGGAAGAAGTATACATTGAGAAACTAGAAGGATTTCAGTTGTCAGAGAATGAAAATTATGTTTCCAAGTTGAAGAAGGCCTGGTGTGGTCTCAAATAGATCCCCAGAGCATGATATTCCAGACTGGACAAATACTTATAGCATCAATGTTTCAGGAAAGGGAATGTAGACATCAACCTCTACATCAAGGTAAATCAAGAGAGTATTGTGTTAATTGAATTTTATGTTGATGATATTATCTTTGGAAGTGATGATGACAGGATGAGAAGATAATTTGCAAGTGAGATGTAGAATGAGTTCAAAATGTCATTTCTTGGAGAATTATCTTTCTTTTTGGGTCTTCATATATGTCAAAGAAATCAAGGCATTTTTATCTCTCAAACCAAGTATATCATATAAATGCTAAATAGGTTTGGAATGGAATATTTCAAACCAGTCAATAATCCTATGCAAGCCAGTTGCAAGTTAAGTAAAGATGATGATTCAATGGCTAAACATCAGAGGCAGTACATGTCAATGATTGACAACTTACTTTATGTGAAAACTTCCGGAACATATGTGATGTAGGAAGTTGGATAGGTGGCATGATTTCAAGCAACACCAAAGGAATCACATGTTTTGGTAGTAAAGAGGATATTCATATATCTCAAGGGTATAGAAGAGTTTGGATTATGATATCGAAAAAGAAAGGATTTATCACTTGTTGCTTACATCGATGCAGATTGGGCATCTTGCATTGATGATCGAAGAAGTACAAGTGGAGCAGATTTCTACTTGGGCGAGTGTTTGGTATCTTTGCTAAGCAAGAAACAATCATCGGTATCACTGTTTACAATGGAAGCAAAGTTTATTGAAACAACATGTTGTACACATGTTCTATGGATGAAACAAACATTGAAATATATACAGGTTGAGTATGATGATCCCATTCTGATAATTTGTGATAACACAAGCGCCATCAGTATCTCAAAGAATCTAGTGATGCACTCCAAGACGAAGCACATTCTGATCAAGTTTCATTTTCTATGGGAACAGTTTGCAGAGAAGAACATTAGAGTTGAGTATGTTGGGACAAAAGAGCAGATTGCAGACATATTTACAAAATCGCTTCCACGAGAAGCCTTTGAGTATCTTTGCCAAAAACTCAGACTAGTTTCTACCCCACAATGACTTTTGAATGATTTTATTATAAGTCATATATTTACATGAGGAAGCACCATGAAGAGGACAACGGACTGTTCCAATAGGGGAGCAACCCCAAGGAGAGTTTAGTTAGGGGAAGTATCCCTGAAGGAAAGTTACCCTTTTCCATTGATGTCAAAGGGGGATAGATTAATCAGAGGCATGATTCTAGTGGGAGAGGCATGATTCCAGGGGGGGTGATGGTCACATGGGGAGTATGAAAGACATGAATTTAGTGTTGTATTAGAGTGTTGCTTTCAATGCCAAAGGGGTATATTGTTCATTAATTGTGTTAGTGTATATGTATTGGTCAACCCTTGAAGCAAGTCTGGTGGAAAATTATAGTAGCCCCAAAGGTGTGAATAAGGAGCCCATGTTTGTCTGAGGAATAATGTATTGAATATCAGTGAATTTTAAGAAATAATATCATAGATGGATAGTACATGTCATACCATTTACGCTGATATGTGGTACATCGCATAGTTCCTCATGGTTGAGGAGATATGTCTTAGTGAAGTTGGAGAATCCTCATGAGTTATCTAGAAGCCCCTTGAAGGTCAAAAAAGTCAATTATTCTAGAAGCTCCTAGAAGAAGTTTACTAGTCAAAGTGGTTGTAAATAGGATTTAATCATGGGTAAAGTTGTTGCAATAAGAAAATAATGAAAAAAATAAATTATTTACAACAAGAAGTTGTGAGTTTTTTATTTACGGTAAAGTGGTTGTAAGTGGGTAAAGAAGTTAAAAGTGGGTTATCCCTAAAATAAGGAAGTTGGGTAAAACAATTAGAAGATATTGAGATATTGATATTTTTCCCTTTAGGGACTATTGGTTGTATGGTATATTCTATATAAGACAGATCTATAGGGATACATTACTACTGTATTGGTTATTTGTTGTTGGGATACTTCATTCGAAATATTATTAAGACATATCTTGTGTTATTTGGAGTATGGTTGAGGGTTTATGGTTGAGACATATTGTTATCAACATAGGTTGTGATTTCATAATAGTGAGGGTTTGATGTATGGTTAATGTAAGGGTTTCTTATATCACACAAGATCAATGAGACATATGTATGAACCTAGTACATGGTTGTGTTATATCTACTTGGATATTGGATGAGTATTCTTTTCTATCAGATCAACCAATATGTGAGCATATACAGAGATATCAGACAATGATCGAGATTGAGACAATGACACATACATAGTAACAGAGAGAGTATTAGTGATACTAGTAGAGCTTTGTGCTAGTCCTCAAGTTGCAGTAAGTAGAGGCACAAACATCTGCGAGTTGTAGTAGGGAAAAGCACAGACATCCATGAGTTATAGAATAGACAGGTCGAAGATCTGGAGGAATTTTTTGAAGAAGATTGGTACAGGTTGTGACAGGATTTCAGTGATAGTTATGACAATGAAAGAGTTGATTCAGTGACAGTGGCAGGTTGTCTACATTTGGCATTTATACTTCAGGGTGGTTGGACGAGGCAAGGATATGTGGTTGTATCCCCCTTCTGGTTGTAGCCGAAGAACATAGGGGGTTGTAACCTCCTTCTGCTTGTAGCTAGAGAATTGGGGAGTTGGATCTTCCCTCAGGTTGTAGCCTGAGAATCTAGGGGGTTGTAGCCTCCTTCCAGTTGGAGCTGGAAAACAAAGGAAGTTGATGTTTCCAATGAATGTACTTCTTAAATACATATAAGAAAAATAATTCTGTGGTTTTCTCCCGCATTGGGTTTACATGTAAAAATACTGGTGTACTATGTATGTGTATGACTTCTCAATTTTCATGGTTTATTTATTCTACACTTATTGAATGATATTGGTAAACTGATCATAAGGTTAATAAAACTTATATACACTATTGTTATTACTAAAATTTCATCCGCAACATTGCATGCAAATCGTTACAGAAATACAACAATGCCAAAAAAATATTAGTTCACCTGTAACAAAAAAATTCATTTCCAAAAGGAAAAAAAATTATACAATTGGAAAAAAATTGACATGCACTAACTCACAAGCGTGCGCACAGTGCGTAGGCCAAAGAAGCCCGTAGAGCGCACAATGCTCCATATGCGTGACTGTGTACAAGAAAAGTTGCACACTCCTTTTAATGATGCATTTATGGTTCTTGTCGACCCCTCAACCACTTATGGACCAGCTACCAACTTGATTTGACCTTCAGATCTGAGCTAAATCTGAATGGAGGGATGGTCAAGGACCAAAGGGTGCCCTAAAGGGCCCCTTTTTCACACTAAGAACCAATTGGATATTTCCTTGAAGAAATGATATAAATGGAGGCCATGGGTGCACTAAGAAATGAAGATTTTCATAGTATTGTTATGCTGCCTCAATCCTCCCTTGAGAATCTTGTTTTTTCCTTGGAGCATTCTAGCAACATTCCAATAGGCTATTCCACTCACCTCTTGAGGGAATATGCATTGATTTATTCATCATTTGCTTTATTTTCTACCATTGTAATAAAAACTCTCCATTAGGGAACTCAAGATCCCTCCCAAGGAGTAAGAGGGGACTCATAAGTCCTCATTTATCTACGGTGTTTTCCCAACTAATATAGTTATCCATTGGTGGCATAATATTGGTCATTAGTTTTTTTTTTTATGGTTCTAAAAGTTTTTTATGCATTCTAGTTTTATTTACGTAGTTGTTTGTAGTTTGTTTACTTGTTTATTTCATGTTCTTGGTTTGTTTAACTCATGCACTAACCTCTGTCTTGTCTAGCAGGCCCAACTAGGCATGCAATTGCCCTTGTTTTGATCACCCAAGTGATGAAACAAACACAACAGATTGCTGACCATAATGGGGAAAGGTATCACTTTCCACCCTATTTGGGATTAGAGAGCACTTATTTTTGATCCATTTGTCTTGCAGGTACCAAAAATGGCCTAGACTTACCTGTCAAGAGCCAAGTTTTGAGCTGGAGGAGGAGAATTTCACTCAAAATCCCCTGCCCCCCCATGACGCGTATCAGAACGTGCATGGGTATTCCAACCCACAAACGCACACTCAACGCACTATGCGCCCAAAAGGATTCTTTGCTCTGCGCATTCTTTACACTATGTGTCCAAAAGGATTATGTTCGCTGTGCATTCTGTGCACTGTGCGCCCATTGTGCCTTTGTTTGAACTGTAACCCATGCACATTTTCAGAGTTTCAAAATTGTAAGAGTTTTTGTGATGATTTGAAGGCCCCTAGCCTTCAAAATATTTCATTCATGCAATTTGTAAATTCACTCCACTTAGACTCCTTTCCCATATGAAAGGTTAGCTAAGCATAGGCACTTAAGGGGAAAAAAGAACCATATTTTCTCCTCTTTTGCTTTGGTTTCCACATGGATGGCTTGTTTGGTTTGTAAAAGTTAAGTTGAGATTATTTGCTATCACATATTAAAACACTTACATTGGGACCACTAATCAACTTTGATCATTGAGTATGCTCTTCTCTCGCACCATAGAGCGATCTTGAGAATAAGAAAGGTGGTTAAGGGGACATTTCATATCCCTTAACACAAATCTTTAGGAGAGGACAACACCCCCCTAGGACTCCTCTTAGTTTATTTTTGAAAACATCTTAAATTTGTAAGGGCCCATACATGCCCACATGTTGCAAACTTAGGATAGTTTCTTGAAATTGCTTTTTTATTTTACATCACTAGGGGAGTTTAAAGATCAAATTAATGGTCCCATACATGCCCACATGCTTGAAATATAGGATAGTTTTTCAATCTTTCTTAGTGTAAACCACATTAGGGAGTTTAAAGGATTGGTAAGGAACCATATGTCTGCATGCTAGTTATTTTGGGCTTTTAAAATTCTGCAAGTTTGTACCAATGACACTTAGTAAGATAGGCAACAAAGATTTGTAAGGACCACAAGAAGTCCACATGTTGCAAATTCACACCTAAATTATTAAAATTTGGCACATTTTAACACTTGCTCATAGACAAAGTCACTCCTCACTCACATAATTTCCATCTTGAATTATGGAGGTTGAAGTAGGTTTTCTCCAAAGGAATTCCGAAGCATCCCATTATTTTTTGAAGAAATTATCCACACCCACTTAATTCAAACGAGATTGGTTCACACCCCCAATCTCTCAGCCCACCACATCTAAGATTTTTCTAAAAACTCACTAAGTTTTCCTCCATAGGAGGTGCCAAAATAATATTTTTAGTTTAGGTACGATTTCAGGGGTAGGCATCCAAATAACCCATGTTATCTGGTTCTCACATTTTCAAACATTAGAAGTTGAAAAATAGGGAACTTTAAAATCCTTCAAGTAAAGTGTTCCTACACCATAAGGTAGGGAGATACCCGTGAAGGGTTGAAGGCCGAGGTCCGGTTGATCTAAGAATCCCCCCTTGAGTCACCCAACTCTTGGAAGGGATCCATCCCGTGACCCATTTGTGAGGCCGAAAATCTAAATGTCACACTTTGACCGAGGTACCTAGTGATCAAATTTAGGACATCTACCCAGGTGGAAATTGTGGGCTGCAATTGCACCTTGATCAGATTTTGTGTGGCTATTGGGAAATATCGCCATTTGTTTCAGGATATGCACCCTCTACCCCTCATTATAACTGATTATTTCATCCTTCACTAGTTCCTCTTCTGGTGTCTTTAGACCCCATTGTTGAGTGCTCTTGGAAGGTCCAATGCTATTTTGAGAGGAAGGACGATACACCTTTTAGGACACGATCATTTTCTTTATTTGTTCTCCCACGAGGACAAAATCTACATACCCACATGTATGCTTATTTATAATTTATTTATGTATAATGCTCATTTGATTACATGCAATTGTGAGTTATATTGTTAAAGCCCAAATTATACAAGTCTCTTGTTCATTTATTGCTCTTATCACCATTTGCACACATTCACTTTTGCTAGTCGGACATCATAGGGGAGCCACAAAATCCCTGTCATTCTAGATGCTTGCAGAATCTCCCTCCTATTTTAGGAGGAGTTTCTAGTCTTGCTGACTCACCGGCTCAACCATCTCACACCCCCGTGAGTGCCACCATTTTGGGATCAAATTTGCTTGGTTGCACTTTACTTGGGTCCAATTCCCAAGGCCATCCATCCATTAGCTCTCCTTCAAAAGGAGGCAGGGGGAAAAATTCTTCTCAAAGGAGAAGTACAACCCCACCAAATCCCCCTCAAGGGTCAGGTCCACTACCTGCTCACACCATGGCTGGAACTAACCCTCCAACACCACCCCCCATGCCATATTTGGCATCTCTCAACATTCCCGATTTGAGTAAACTCACGAATGATCCTATATTACATGACCCCACATGGACCAATATGCCTACTAAACTACCTTCAAATATTCCAAAATTTAAAGGAAAATCGGGGGAAGATCTGTTGGGTGTGTGTTATATTATTTGCATGTGTGTGTGTGTGTGGGTGCGTCAGATACGACAACTGCGTCTGAAGATCCCTTCACCTAGGGCTCTGCCGTGTGCACCGGGCGCTTTCCTAGGGGGGTCCCAGGGGGGGGCAGGTATGCCCCCCCCTGGTTACGTGCAGCGTTCGGGGCAACGCCCCGAAATTTTTTTTTGGGCGGTTTTTGCTATTTTTAGCGGATTTTGCTATTTTTAGCTGATTTGTAAATTAATCCCGGATTAAGGGATTAGGGTTTTGGTATCTACGGAATACCTAAAAACAT